>JABJVR010006952.1:0-11972 GCA_025773905.1 Chitala chitala
CTATGTCTAATGCACATACATTTGTCCCATATAGTTGTATGGTGTTGTCGTAAAAAGTTGTAAAGAGTGTCCTGGACACAGTCTGCTTGAGCAGAAAACGGTAAATTATAATCTGTTTACACACACCAAATATCCTGGTTTTATCAAGCTCTATTCAATTTAATTCTACTTTTAACACTTAAAAGACCACTCAAGATACACTTAAAAATTGTGCTTAAATCTCAAGTTTCCTATTTATAAATGGCAGTACTTGGATTTTTGTTTTGCTTTAAATACTAATCTGTCATTTTAATAAAACTGAATGCTAGCATGACTTTACTACTACTGCAATTTAGCAATGCCCAGACAATATCCTTTTTTGTTGCTTTTTACCCTAACTGAAATGTAGAGTATCAACAGATTTCTAAATTATAGCATTCTCTGTTGTTAACTGCCATTTTGGATATGCTGAAAAAAACATTTTCTCCTTTTAGCTGTTCATAATTCCTACCCACATAAAAAGGAATTAAAACAAAAGAAAATACAGACACTCCCCAGTGGTGCCACCTACAGTTCCACAGACACTTTGCCATCACTCTGCCATAACCATTGTACAGCACGTGTAGACTCGGCTCTGAGAATCACAAAATCACTGCTGAGGATGGTGCAAAAGATCTAATTACCTTTACCAGGAACGTTTGCCAGGGAACCAAACAAAAACCCATTTCCTTCAAGTAACAATCCCTTTAAATGGCATTTCCTGTTTGTATTTAAGGCATTTAACAAATTAAACGGGTGGACTATGGCTCACATTATAAGGACAAGGAAATAACTCTGTAGTTTTAATATGGCCAGCCTGACTGGCAAGTGTGTGTCCAATCCTATTGCTCTGCTGAAATAGGCTTACAAAAACTCAGTTCAAAATCTTGCACAGACAACACAAAATTTGATATAACCTCAATGTCAACACCACAGGAACCAGAACACGCACTTGTTGTTTTTCAAACTCTCCATCTATTTAATCTTTAAGGACTGAACAGACAAAGTCCTCCACTTATAAATATGATTGATGTCCAGGTGAGCAAAGTCATAATAATCTCCACCATGTTGACTTCATTATATTTATTTCTGCCAATAAGATGTGAATACCACGAGTTACACAAAGTTATTAAGATGTATTTCAAGTTTTGTATGCGGAGGTATTAAGTGCAAGGATCAAAGCAAATGAGAAAATGTACATTAAGACATGGATGCCAATGCTAAGAGTATTTCCCACAGATCTCATGGGCATACTTGAAGGTGGAAGAGTTTCTTTAGAGTGGAGGAGAAATGCTCGGTCTGACATCACACATGTACCGGATATAACACACATGTGAAGAATGTGCTGTGAACCATAAGATGTGTGCAAACTAGATTACTCATTTGTGGATGTTTAGAATATGGTATGGGCTTTGTGAGGGGCTTAGTGTCTGTTTATTTTAGGTTTTGGTGTTCACAGTATGAAGTTAGGATAGAACACAGGACAAGAAGACTGTGTGTTTCCACGACAAGTCTGGCCAGCGTATTGAACTCCCATAGCAGAAGCACTCAGATTTCAAACCACTACTGTGTAAATATCAGGGGGAGGTTATTATCTGTCATACTGCCACATGTTCTTTCTGAACTTATCATACTGGGTACACTTCAAAACCACTTTTAAGATCCTTTTAAACATTTAGACAAACAGATGAAGCTAAAATCCAGTTTTGAGCAACTTAAATATGGAATGCAGACTTAAATCACTGCCAAGCTACAATTTCACATCTTGGACTGGAAAACATCTCCTAGTGTAATGGGTTCATCACTACACACGTCTACTAGCGTAGTGTGTTCATCACTACACACGTCTACTAGCAAGTGGGATCATCACTACACACGTCTACTAGCGTAGTGTGTTCATCACTACACACGTCTACTAGCAAGTGGGTTCATCGCTACACACATCTACTAGCAAGTGGGTTCATTACTACACACGTCTACTAGTGCAGTGGGTTCATTACTACACACATCTACTAGTGTAGTGTGTTCATTACTACACACATCTACTAGCAAGTGGGTTCATCACAACACATGTCTACTAGTGTAATGGGTTCATCACTACACATGTCTACTAGTGTAATGGGTTCATCGCCACACACGTCTACTAGTGTAATGGGTTCATCACTACACACATCTACTAGCAAGTGGGTTCATTACTACACACGTCTACTAGTGCAGTGGGTTCATTACTACACACATCTACTAGTGTAGTGTGTTCATTACTACACACGTCTACTAGCAAGTGGGTTCATCACTACACACGTCTACTAGCAAGTGGGTTCATCACTACAAACGTCTACTAGCGTAGTGGATTCATCACTACACACGTCTACTAGCGTAGTATGTTCATCACCAGGGAACCAGCCGATTGCACAGTTTGGTATGATTCATTCCTTGCCTCAAATGAGTACAACCAGCTAACAGACTCCCATTACACTCACATCTTTTTTGGGGCTCTGGGGCTCACTTTTTGCCTTTACTGAACAGGCCCTTTCTAAGTGCTGTAACACAAAGGTGACAGATGGAAAAGGTCCCTTGAACAGGCAACACTTATTCACACCATGTATGATGAACATAAACATGCACAGTGCATGTTCCATAGTGTTTCACGGTGTTTCACAATACTCCATTAACAGACACCATTCATAAGAGCATGCCCCACAATTGCAAGACATAACAATAAAAAGGCATTTGCATTATGAGTATCTTTTATGTAACTACACCTATATATCATGTTGAGGTCAATAAAGTCATGTACTGTATTTATTTACTGTCTAAACTGCTTATCCTGTGTAGGATCACAGGGTGGGGGGACTGGGGGGGTACATTGGAGCCTGTCCCAGAGAATTTAGGGCACAGGGTGGGGGACACCCTGGGTGGAGTGTGAACCCATCACAGGACACAATCACACAAACAGCCACATACACAATGACATGCTACATGCTATGTTATCACACAGGTTTTAATACATATGTATGCTTTCATTTAAAGCTTGACAAAGTTGGAATACTTTATGTTTATAAATGGACATCCAGAACTAAACACAATAACGTTAAATTTTTTATGAATTCGATAAACTACCATCACAAACCCAGTTTTTTAGCCAAAATAGTTTTAAACAACAAACTATGGACGTGTGTGCAATTTTAATGAAAGTCACGACAAGCTTATTTCTTCAATAATGTGGAATGGTTTAGATGTGCAAATAATATTATGAGCACTTCCCTACATACATTCCAAACAGAAACACAATATTGTATAAATCCGCAGCCATCCTATCTGCTGTGTCAATACAGTGTAAATACGTATATGAACATGCCGTCTGCAATAACTGATGAACAAGTTGAACATTCAGCAATAAAAGCAAAAGCAAATAACTCGGAAAAAGAAGAAAGACGTTTAAAAGGTTAAGTAAAACTTCAGAACTTCGGACAGCTCCCGTTTGGGGCGTTGTTTTTACCAAAGCGGAGAACAGTACGGACAGAAAGAAATGAAGAGCAAACAGTACGACTAACTACAACAATGCCGTCATACTTTATAGGAAACCAGCTTTCTACATATCAGCTTGTGTAAACACGTAGAATACATTACACAATAAACAAGGTAAAAATATCTTACCTGATGTCGATCTCCTTAAAGGAAAAGTCATGCTTCTTTAAAATATTACAAAAAATGTCTGGTGAAAATGCGCTTACGATCCTAAGCCGTGGGCGGTGAAAAGAAGATGCTACAAAGTTTAAGCCACATTTAAATAATTCTCAAAGGTACCGAAGCAAGTCCATCCCACCAGAACGAGCGGTGATTCGAGATCATTAATGGACATTAGTGACAGGCCATTACGACTTTTAAAATGTTCATTAATTATTCATTGGGAAGCGCTGTTGATCCGGCAAGCAGTGATGTACAGCGTTCAGTAAACGATTGTGTGAGCGCCACAAAAGAGAAAAAGTAATCAAACAAACGCACCGAGAAGCGCTGCTTAACCCCAGAATCACTATTACTTTTTTCTCATATTACAAAAAATGGCTGTAAAGCGATCCTCTAATGCATCTAGTAAACCAGTTACACTGGCTCTCTCCTTTCGGCTGGAAAACATCAATGTGCATCAACGGATATGACAATGGACATTAGAGAGGCTATTAAACAATGCAGACTGCTCTCCTGCACACTTAGACAAGATAAATTATTAATATATTCAAATGCCTCAGACGTTACAAGTACCTCAGTGAAATTGCTCATCGGACACATCGCAATGCACTGAACACGTTCACAGTTAATTTAAGTTAGGAAGAATCAACATATTTCTATAAATAACATATGCAAATAACTACCAGTAAGTACAGTTACTTGCACTTTCCATACTTGTAACCAAAAATTTTATATATTTTTTTATATATAAACGGAACTTAAGTGAATCTCTAGTCGCTCACATTTATTGAGACCAAGTGAGCATATAGCATCATAAAAATCTAGTTTTATTATATGCATGGACGTCTCAAAAATATTTTCAGTCGTATAGAATACCGTATACCGGGCAGGAGTTAAGATGCAGATCTGCATTAAAGTAAAATAACAGGGCATGGAAAACAGCCCAACATACCAAATGAACACTAGATGGGGCAAGTTATTCGTAACTGATTTATTTTTCGTTTTCCTGGTCCAGAACAATTCACGCAATGCTAACAAAAACGTCTGGCCTTGGATCGGAACTGAGATTAATCTTTTCAGTATGGACGATTTCATGGGACTATATTGAGTTATCGTTCTGTCAAAGCTACCAAGGTCTAAACGTAATTTGTGCAAACTTGATTTGCTCAGTGGCTAATACTGAAATATTAGGAATGGAGTCTTACTACATGCCCCAAGAATTGCATTATTTCAACTGCCTTCCGTTCATAAATTGTGATAATTTGCTTAAAACGAAGACAAAACCATTTTACAATGTTTGCAGTTTCCCAGGAGAGTGACACGTCTGTTATCACAGAAATAAAATTTTAGGAATTTCTCACACAAGCACTGGAAAAAGTTTACTTTCATCAGTCCACATTTTATGATTGTAACAAAAAGGCCTTCCAATGTTTTCAAATTAATCAATTGATTAAAGCAATACTTTTTGCCCAGTGTATACCAGCACCCTGTATGAAGAACATAGCATCCTAGCACTACCCTTCATTTCAGCCGTGTCACATGCTCAGACCTAGCCAATGAAACAGTCAGGAGTGACATTACACAGCCTGAGCTTGTGCTGAAGACCAGTGTATTATTAAACTCATCACCAGTCCAAAAATAATGTGACTTTATGGATATAAGTATTTGTGTATGTGTGCATGCATGGTGTCCTCTGTTCAAGGAAGTGTATCCAAGCCTGCCTGGGTCCAGGCCACCCACGACCTTGCAAAATGTGTTCAGAATCCATCATAACCATAGTGTGAAACACACAGGGTTCCTAAGTCGTCCAGGACCCACTAATTAACCCTATGCACCACTAAATTAATGTTTCCTACACCATCAACAGAAATAATAACTAGGCAGGACCACGCCCTCCAATTATCAGAAGAAACACTGCAGCCTGAATATAGTGTTCATAGTCATTATTATTTTACTCTAAACTGCAGTCACTGAACTGGCTAAATGCTCAAGCTAACTTGTGTTCGTGATGTCATACAGGGTCACCGTAGCTTCCAAAATGAAGTAGCAAATGTGAGATTAAGTATTCAGGAAAGCTAAGAAGAAATTACGTAAAAAGCTGTACATATAAAAAAACGTGAATATGTGATTTTCAAAAAGCTATGTGGCAATGAAACTAACAAACACACGGAAAACATGAAATACAGAAATGTTGATTCCTCTAAAACCATATTCTGCTTCCAGGCCATGTGTTTCAATGAGTTCAATAAAGGACATATAAATAAATAAATTAGAAATAAATAAATAAGGCTGCACTGAGCACGTGGAATTCCTTGTAATCCTCCTTTACCAGCCACTCAAACCACGTAAATAAAGTAAATCAGCTTCATTTTAAAGACAAGGTAATCAGTGAGCCATGGATGTCTTGCATTCTTGCCCTGTGTCCCATCCATGGATAAGGCAGGGCAGGGCAGGGCATGGCAGAGCAGGGCTGGTACTTGCATAAAGGCCCCAGGGTATAACTATGACAGGTGTGCTATGTGACACTTCTCAGCATAAGTAGAGGAAGGGCCTTCATCTTCTCCATGTACCCAGGCTACACAGCAGACAGGGCTGGCTTTTCCTGCAAGCTAGCTCTCTGCTAGTCACTCTAGCACCTAGAACCATTTCATCCCCGAGAATGCATGCCTCCCAGAGGAAATGGTTTTCAAGGTAGATATTCAGTAAAGCCATCGGTTCTGCTCCTTTACAGAGGCTCCCCATGCTAAAACAACACTGGGAGTGTCCAAATGCAGCACATCATCAGGTCCACACCTGGGCTTTGGACTATACTCAGTGCACAACCTACACGGACGGCTAGATGCACATGGTATCTCAGGACGGAACTTGCATCTCCAGACTGTTGGCCCAGTAGCAACAGGCACAGTCTGAGCATTCTTCCCCTGTTTTGAGAGCCCCGCCTTCACGTGAGACATGTCGAAGATCACGCACCATGCCATTTTTGATGGGTGAGACCGCGTTAAAAACGCTGAGCCATGGGTGAGTGGGGGGTGTGGGGTGGGAGGATCTCACAGCTTGCCGTGTGACTACGTGTTTCAAGGTGCCTAGCGGCAGGTGTGTCTGTCTTACAGAGCACTAACAGATTCTCGAACAACTGAAGCGGAACCTCACCTATACCTCTAACAACACAAACACCGACACAGACACAGACACACACACACACACACACACACACACACACACAAAACAACCCAAAATCTGTCATCATTATTTCCTCTGTGTGTTGTACATATTTTAATACCACTTGTCTGGGACTCAGTAGTGATAAAAAAATGCATTACCAAAAATACAGATACTTCAGAACTGCAAAGGTAGAGACAACAGGGAATACAGCCAAGCGATTACAACATGACAGGTATGCAGGTAATCATACATGTGATTATCAAGGTTGTGAAGTTAGCAGGGAATATTAAGGGCTTAAGTTACTAATGGCGCAATGCATTAAAGGTTCACTCTGCTATTCCAAGCCTCTTTTTGCTCTCTGCTCAGGCACTAAAAGTATACATGCCAAAACATAGCTGGGACACACACATTACAAAAAAAACATACAAAAAAAAAAAAAAAACAAGACTGATGATGACCTCTTGTGTGCTAATCCTGATACTGGCCACTAGGTGGCGGCACTGTTGAGAGAAGAGAAGAACAAACAAGGTCACGAGAGTGACCTGGAATGAAATTATATAATGAAAAGATCACCACACTTATTGAAGCTGACGTCTTTGGCTAATTTCATAAGCTTTTGCTTGTGACTATTCAACTGAGTGAGATAGTTCCTTTATTTACATAATTTATGTGACAATCAGCCTTCACAAATACAAGTTTTATCAAGCGTACCATTTTAACCTATTTATAAAGCAATTGTCGTTAGTCCCTTTGCCCTATAGCTGACCATCAAACTCTCAATGCTAAACTCTCAATTGAGGAATATTCCATTCTACCAACATATAATCCACTTTCTTTGTAAACGGTATTGAATAAGAGTGCATGTCTCATATATAAATACGAGACTCATGGTCATACAGCAGAGCTCAAGCTCCACCACTGTACGCTGAGTTTTACCCTTTCAAGACAAAAAACTAAGCCTTGGATCACAAGGGATACTCAAAGGAATTTAAGTAAAAATGTCCATACCATTATCATGCTGTCTACAGTAGGTGCTAACGAGCACCACTATGTCATGTGGTCAGTGTGTGTGTGTGTGTGTGTGTGTGTGTGTGTGTGTGTGTGTGTGTGTGTGTGTGTGTGTGTGTTCTGATTGATGACAGAATGGGGCACACAGGCAGTGTAAGGGGTGTCGCTTGGTCACCCTAAATGGCTGCACAGGAGGGAAATGCTATCCTCATTCACCGGTTGGGGACAGATGGGCTTATTATGTTCATGACATGACAAAGGTGAGTCATCGGGGGGGGGGGGTTAGATCAGCATCGTTTATATATCTCACTGGGGCAGCACTGTGGTGTTTCCATTAAGAACCCATCCATAAATTTGGATGATCTGCACTTTACATGAAGTCAATTGCAACTAATAGCTACGTTGTTTTTTTAGCATGCTTTTTGTGACTTTTAGGGCAAATCTAACCGCTTGTTAGAAAAGTAGGATAGTGAGCAGAACACATTTTCAGGTCAAGGTCTCTGTACAAGATCACACGAGCAGACTTCTTGGAATGAATTCATACTGAGTGCAGGACTCCAACAGAATAAAGCAGAAAGTTTCTGCTGCGCTAAATATGTCTGACATACTGAACACAGCTCTGACGTGACCTTCACCATTTGTTATCTTTACTTATTTACAAAGTAAGTCACTGGAAACACTGTTTAGCTTTAAAGGACCGATTGAATAAAGTCAGTGAGCCAAGCCCATTCGCCAAAGTGTGTAAATGCTCCAACTGGAAGACAAAAGCAGCGATCATCTGGCACTGTTCCACATGTGAGAGAGACCTGCAGACTGTGCACCGTGGCACTCCCTACGCCACATGACCCAGCCCACAAATCCAACTACAGATTCTGTTGCTGATCTCATATTGGAAGGCACAGGGCTGCATCTGAGGCAGTCAGTCCCATCTGATGACAGTCAGGCCCAAACAGAATGTTCTCCACCAGAACATCACAGAGTTCCAAGGAGTAGTTATGCGCATGCCGGCCACTTTTTGCAGATGCAAAAACATGACTGATACAAAGGTCAAGGAGTGCTGTTAAGCTGACACACACAGAGTGAAGCCCATATCAACTTCACAGCTGTCCCTGTCTGACTGTGAATCTACCAGGGGCGAGCAGCTAAAAAGGGAGAAAAACTCAAAAAAGCAGCTTAAACGATTTCCTTTTTATGTTGGCATGAGAACATGATGTTCCAGAAAGTTCTGAGAAGCCCAGCCCTATGAAGACCTACTGAAATATTCCCACCCTGAATGTCAAAGGCCACCTTCACACGTTGACACTGGTATCTACAAGCTAACTGCATCTGCAACTTAACTTGAACTGAGTCTTAAAAAGTCACCATGGAACAGACACAAAGATGCAGATGCTATCAGAAGGCCTTTAAATGCCAGACACTTCGCTCTTTGTTGTGGGTGGTATTTTTGAACCCTTTCAAGCTCCGGTCTTTCATTTCCAGGCGCTAAAGACTCAGTTCTAATTCTGAAACTCTCCAGCTGCAAGATGACACGACTGTAACATCCAGCGAGGAGAAGAACAGCAAAACAGGTCACGACTTGCTTGCTCCTAATTGAAGGATCTGATTCATTTTTATAGCATACAGACTGGTACCCATGCACCAAACAGTCTTTTGCATGTTTGCTCAATACGTTTACTAACATAGCTGCATCTCCCTACTTCAACCCATTCTGTCCAAAGCTAGATGCAGCAAGCCAAAACAACAACCTCTCACAGGTCTGCCATCCACATGAGACACGAGAAGGCTGAGCACTCTGGGGAACGCAACCTGGACAAGAGCCAGAGCAGAATGAGAACCTCGTTGCATCCAAGGACGAGGGATGCTCTCACATCGAAGCTGCTCACACATGGTCCTGTTTTTTTCTCCTCAAACGACGCAAAGCTTTCAAAGTCACGCATCAGCAGTGTGGAAAGCCAGGACTGTAAATGAGTATAAAGGCAGGTTTACACTCGGTCCGTGAGAAAAGCACAGCAACCTCATGAGACGTTGCTTCAGGTGAAGTTTACCGGACATGCAGCACAGGTACACATACATTACACAACCAAAGGTTCAAACGCTTGTGGTCTACTAGATGATGTTACTACAAAAAAAATCTTTCTGGGAAGATGGAAAAATGTCAGATCCTTGGCTGTGCTGATACACTCTGTATGATGAGATTTTAATTACCTTCGAGTGAGCTATCAGTTTTATGAACCAGTTTTCAGTTTTAGGTGCATACAGACACGCAAAGTGCACTCCTGGACTACATGTGCATTAGCACAGATTTGCCCATGGAAAATGGTGACGAGTCGGGGAAATACGGTTCTAAAACGTTGTGCAAACTTTAATTTAACAGTTTATCTATTATTCAAATGAGTAATGAATAACTGATGTTTAGCCCTTGGAGCACTAACAAAAGAACTGGTTAATTTAGAGGTGAGAAAACCTCCTCCAAGACTTTAGAACAACCTCATTTTTAATCTCTATAAGATCCTAATTAGGCTACTGAAGCTGTAATTGGGGAAGACAGTAAGTACATGTTGTGTGGTACTCCAGGTATGAATCAATTTTTAACACAAAGGTACCCCAGTATATCCTGCATAGACCTTGTCCCTCCAGAGAAGGGTATTTTCCACACCTGGTTAATGAAATTTAATCTCTTCTGCATGTTGTACAATCACTGAGAAAGTACATATTCTATTACCACAAAAGTAAATACACTGATAGTCATTGTTGTTGAATGAGGTCAAATTGAAACAATGAGACACATAGTATGGATGTGAACATAAGCTTAGCTCTTTTTGTTCCACTTTACATGTACATTTACAGAGGCGGCACGGTGGCGTGGTGGTTAGCACTGTCGCCGCGCACCTCCAGGCCTGGGGTTCAATTCCCGCCTTGGGTCTGTCTGTCTGTGTGTGTGGAGTTTGCATGTTCTCCCTGTGCTTGGTGGGTTTTCTCCAGGTGCTCCGGTTCCCTCCCACAGTACGAAGACATGCAGGTTAGGTTGATTGGTGTGTCCAAGTTGCCTGTAGTGTGTGTGTCCTGTGGTGGGTTGGTGTCCCCTGCCCTGTGCTCTTCTTCCAGGCTTCCCCATGACCCTCATCAGGAATAAGCGGTTAAGATAATGGATGGATATACATTTACAATACAGCAACTGATGGATCCCTGCATAAATGAACGTATACAAATTTATCCACAAATGTTTGTCCCAGAATACCAGTTGACACAAGACAATCAACACTCATGTCTGGTTTCTACGCTAAAAAACGAAGGCCACCTGAAACTCAATGGCTGTGGATGACAACACAAACAGCAACAGGCGGTGGAGGAAAGCTTCTGCCAAGTCTGTAATATGTCACGGTGCTCAGTTCCTTCCTACTGTGTCCACAGGCAGTAGCTGTGTATGGCCACAAAATAGATACAAGAAACCGTATAAATAAACGGTGTCCTCTGGATTTACTGCTCTAAGAACTGCCTCCGAAATGATGAAAAAAGTAAAAATGAAAAACATCACTCCATCTTTGGTGCCATAAATGTACAGGGTAATTTGAAGCTTTTATGCATGAAATTTTGCATGTGTTTATTGTTGAGATGTTTGTATTCTTTTCTCTTTTGTAGTGTATAATTATAAAATGCTTTGCACCATTGTATTATATAAACTTACTTTTAAACTGAAATGGAAACTTTCAGTGCCCACGTGGATGTAATAACTGCCTTTACATTAGAAATCACAGAATAAAATCTATGCAGAAATGAAATAATACATAACAGTCTAGCAGTTTTGCATAAAACATGCTAGAGCTAAATAAAAGTGCTGTTTGGTCTTTGTCTGTTGAATATGCAAAGAACATTGCATGATTCTGTGGTGGGTTGGCACCCCGCCCTGGGCGTCCCCTGCCCTGCGCCCTATGTGTGCTGGGATGGCGCCCCGCCCTGGGCGTCCCCTGCCCTGCGCCCTATGTGTGCTGGGATGGCACCCCGCCCTGGGCGTCCCCTGCCCTGCTCGGTATGGCGGCTGGGAGGGCACCCCGGGGTGGGCGTCCGCTGGGGTGGGGGGGGGGGGTGGGGGGGGGGCG
>JABJVR010006954.1:0-31984 GCA_025773905.1 Chitala chitala
TTTGCACTTCTTGTAGTTGACCTCATTGTGAGTGTGGCCAACACATAACCATACAGTTAGTTATGCATAGCCAATAAAACTTCCGCATAACTTCAGTTTAAAAATTGTTAAATGAAAGTTACATTTTGTTGCAATATTTTACTTGCCAGGGGAAGACTTTAAATTGTGTAATGCCATGACTACCTAAGTGTGTGTTCCCACTTAGTCTGCCTTATTTTTGTCCATTGTTTTTTCATTGTTTGTTTTTTTCCTCATTAAAATTTTTATTTATATTTCAAAAGAAATATCCAAATAAACAGTATCATCGAGCCTCATTTAATTTAAGCAGTAATAAGTACTCCCTCTGAGCTAAAGGTCCCGTTTCCTGTGTGTGGTACCTGATCACGCTCTTCTGATGTAGCAGACTAACTTGAATGTTTTTTTTTTTTTCTTTTTTGATTTAGGAACTTGTGTAGCATTAACAGGTATCTATCATGTGAGACATCAAAACCAAAGAAGGAGATTGTAAAGGTCAAATACTTCCCACATTTTTTGGTTGTAGTTGACACCTATATCTATTTTGAACTAAAAAAAACAGGCAGTTTACATCAGAGAAAGGGGTACCTGATCATAGCAGGACAGGTAAATAAACACACCTACACCCAATACAGGCAAAACAGAACACCACTAACACAAATATTTATACCTGAGTGTCGCTGCTGCTGGGAATATGTAAATTAGACAGAAAGGCAAATCTGATTGGTGGACAATATTACTACTATCAGCTATCTAAAGATTCATGTTTAAAACAAGCCCTATGATGTAGTTTCACAGTGCCATGTAGCGTACTAGAGTATTGTTACTGGTAAAAGGCCGTATTTTATGGTTATATTTTATTAACTACATTGGTGTATTTTAAAAGGTCATTCTCTGATGTGTGATGCATTTCAAGTTTCACTGTTACACCATTTTCCTGACCAAGCCCTCTTCCTTCCTGTTTTTCTATAGCCCACACACCGAGTTGTGTGTTCACCAAAAGTCTCGCACACAGTAAGCTCACACCCTCAGCGTTGCCTTCCTGTTGTTTGGAGTTCAGTTCCTGTAATTGTTTCTCAACAGGAGCAAAGGTGGCTCTCATAGCTGTGCCAGACAGACTGTTGCTCATTCTGAGTTTGCCTGCTTCAGACATGTGATACAATAACATGTTATGAACAGTCTGTGGGCAGGCAGGAGTGAACTGGTACGTGCAACATGAAGGACAACATATACCGTTTCTAATTTTTATTTGAGCTTTTTTTTAAACATTCAGCCTAGTTACCTTAGTACTGCGACGCCCTCTTTGTTTTAGCATTGTTTGCTATTTAGGGTAATTGTATAAACACATACTGTCTAAGCGGCAGCACGGTCGTGTGGTGGTTAGCTTCATCGCCTTGCACCTCCAGGCCTGGGGCTCGGTGTGTGTGTGTGTGTGTGTGTGTGTGTGTGTGTGGAGAGTTTGTATGTTCTCACTGTGCTGGGTAGGTTCTCCAGTTTCCGTCCAAAGACATGTGGGCTAGGTTGAGTGGTGTCTCCCATAGTGTGAGTGCATGTGCCCTGTGGTGGGTTGGCGCCCCGCCCTGGGTGTCCCTGCCCTGTCCCCCATGTGCTCTGGGATGGGCTCTAGGCTTCCTGTGACCCTTACCAGAAATAAGTAGTATGGAAATTGACTGGCTTTCTGTTTTTTTAAATAGAATTTTATTTAAAAATATTTTAGTTTCACATCACACATAAGTCATACCTTGCGCCAGTGATAGCTTTATATCACTTTTTAATAATTGTGATTGTCCTCACTAAAAACAGTTTATATGTTCTTGCCTCAAGACAGCATTTTAAAACTTCAATCAGTACAGTTTGTATAAATCTGCCATTCACTTACACTGATGGGTGGGCCTAATCATTCTGTTACGTAGAACCCAGAATAAACAACACCGACATACTGAGAAAGATGGTATACTATAACAGAAATGTAATTGTTTAACTTAATGAGTGTAATTTACATCCAGTGCAGAATATAAATAAGAGAATTTTCCGTTCTAGATATATAACAGAGTGATATGGTTGTTGCCAGTGTAATTAAAAACTATAAACAATATACAGTTCAACCATTAGCTACGAGTATTAAAAAGTGATCTTGAATTTAATATTTTCATCATAGCTACTGTTTGTAATATCTCTACAGGATTGTGCAGCATATAGTAAAATTGTGTTAGCATCATACGCATATTAAACATTACTTTTGAATTTCCAAGGACACAGTAAGACTACATCAATAAATTAAATGTGTTTAAATAACACATTCAATTTGTTTTTTTTTTTCTGGTAATAAGACATTTTACATTTTTTCAGATAAAAACCAATACTGGAAATACAGGTATAGTATTACAACTGTATCAGGGTGTAAAAACTGTAAGGAATTTGTTAGGCCCCTTTGTAAAGTAGGCCATGACTCAAATAAATAGCAGAGTAAGATAACATAAATGAAAAGAACTGATAACAAAGCCTTGAGCAACAGAATGAAGAGAACATGTCCATGCCACACTGGATGACCAAAACAGTTCCGTTTGTCATTAGAGTTTAACTTTACATCTCAAAAATCTGTTATTTAAAATATACGTTTTAGGTGAAATCCACGTTTGATTTTGAGTGCGTCCGTCGCCATGCTTTTGGGGTATCGGATCAGTCATCATACATAAGCGGGTTTATGACCGTGGTTGTCGCTTGCTTGAACATACTGTTGTCCTGTGTAGACGAGATAATAAATGTTTGAAGACTCGCTTCCATGAAAATGTGACCTGCGTGTAACGTTTGTGTTTTTAACGGGATGGCGGTACCTACCTCGCTCCACATCGCGTTCAGTCGTTCTTTCTCGTGTGCTCTGAACTCCTTCTGGTCCTGATAGTCTCTAATGGCCTTGAAGACAAAAACTAGTAGGATGCCAATAAGGAGCACACCTCCAAACGTTCCTCCAAGAATAGCACCTATGGGAGGTGGGTCTGGACATTCTGAAGAACAGAGGAAGAATAAGATCAGTCACATGACCAACTAACTTACTGACAGCTGTGAGGTCAAAGTATTATTCTTAAAGGGGTCAGTGATTGACTCCTGCATCTGGAGCATGGATAGAGTACAGAATTAGGCAGTCCTTATATTGATTCTGTATTGTATAATGTTACCCCCCCCGAGTTTTTTTTTTTTTGCCTTTCTTTACACCGTGTTTTTAGTTCCTCTCCTCTTGTCTTTTGGGTCTTTTTTACCCTATTACTTTTTATTTAGTCTAATACATAACTGTAATTCATCCATGATAAGCACCCTGAAAGGCGCTACATGATATGAATCTGAATTGAATAATGTTATGTCATCCCACTGAACCACATAAGGGTAGTACAGCAGTGACCGATGTTGCTGCTTCATTCTTTACAGAACTGTAATGATCTCACCTGGTTTTTTCTGGACTACAACTTCATAACGGTCAAACCCATCCAGCTCTTTCATTGTGAAAATCATCCAACAATTATTGGCGTCCTTTTCTTTACAATGCTTCTTCCGTGTGACGGTCTGTACCTCCGTGTGATTCACAACATGCTTGCAGAATTCACTGCAGTTCTTTTTTTCTTTCTGGAAATACAGGCACTCGACGCAGCCCCTGAAAAATTAATTCTGAGTGGTACCAACCATTCCACATTACACATTCTCTCAAAAAAAAAGTATTACCTTTGTGTAAGTTTGCATTTTCCACGTGTATATACAGTAGCTGCAGTAACAGCTGTAGACAGTACATCACATGTAGTTACTGGATTTTTCTTACATATTGCATGTCAGCAGATTATTTTGGGTTTATTTTTTCTGTGTACTCTTTGGGAGTGTGTACTGAATTACACACTGAGGGACTATTTGGGAGCTGTACTCACGCAGTCCTGGGACAGGGAGAGGGACACGCTGAGCACTCCTCACACAGCGGAGGCTCATAGCCGTTCTCGCACTTGCAGGAATTGCACTCGCAGGCCCCCCTGCCGCTACACGTGCTGCTGCCACCGCTCTTCCTGCACCTGTCGGTGGAGATTTTGCACTGGCAGGCGGAGCCTTCATAGCCAGGGTTGCAGATGCACTTGTCGCAGTCACACTGCCCGTTGCCTGATGGGAAACGTGACTCCACGTTACTGTGATAGGCCAGTAAGCCAGGGACCTGCAGGTGGTTAACCACTGAATTCTGCTTACTGGTGGCTCTGTAGTTACGGACTTTATTACCTGCACACAGTTTGTGATCGTGGACCTCGCAGCCTTTGTTGTTGCACTCGCAGTACTTCCCATAGATTTTCTTGTCGTCTCCCCCAATGTGGCACACACACTGCCCGCACACACACTCCCCCTGGCCCGAGCACTCTGTACCGTTGTCCACGCGACACGCCTCCTTCAGCTGGTTCTCATTCTTCTGACCCACCTGGCAGTCACACCTCTGCCCCGCATACCCAGTGTCGCAGCTTCAGGAAAACAAACAAACAAAAACACCTGCTAAATTATTTCATTTTGAAGAGCGACCGGGCACAGTGGGTCTGCACCTTGCCCTGGGTGTGCCCTTCATTTGCCCACCTGCACACCTGCAAAAGATAATGCATCCATCCCTTATCTAACCGTGTATCCTTTGCAGGGCATTAACCAAGGGCTGGTGCACACAACAAGGGCAAATCACATTGTCCAGTCCACCTAATCAGCATCTCTTTGGGTCCTGGACACGTCTCAACAGCCAAGTTCAAAATAACGAACTGATGTAATCACGAGCTCTTCCTCCACATTTTTAGAGTACCATTAATTTACAGTTTACATTAATTAGAGCAAGACAGGTATGCAGACAATGGGTAGAGTTGTGAACGTCATGGTTATCGTCTTAAGTATAGGTTTAGGGATAGAGCTTGCGTGTTCTCCTCGTGATTGGGTGGGTCTCCTCTGAAGACACGCTGTTTACACGGATTAGATTATTCTAAAACGGGAAACGAAGTGCTGCCCCAAGACAAACCGCTGCAACTTTTATTTGGGTTGTACTTTTTACAAGCTTTTTATGTGTAGTACAATAATACATAAAATAAAATGTGCATGTGTATTACACAGATTCAAAAAGGCTGGGTGCATTTCTGGAAAATATTTAAATCCTATTGCCAAAGCAGCCACTAGATACAGCAGCAGCGCTTCTGTTCCAACCTTACTACTTACGTTTTATTTATTCAGCAGAATCTTTTCTCCAAAGCAACTCACATTTCACATGCGTGTTACAATGAACTAGTGCTGGGTGTTTTGCTCAAGGACACACCTGGCAGCTAGGCTGGGATTCAAACCAGGAAACTACTGCCTTCTAGCCTGCTGTTCTACCCATAGAGCCACCAGGCCACTGAAAACAAGCCTTGTCAATTACAAAAGGTCATATTTGGGGCCAGATTAAAAAATCCATTTGAGGGACCAAAGGGCATGTCAGCACTTGTGTGCTGTTCATTTAGTGAATTCCGACGTTCAGCTGGAAGTAAATAACAAGTAGGCCTACACTTCAGCAAATGGAAATGGTACTATAGGGACAATAATAACCTTTCTGTAAATATTTTTATTAAGAACCAGTAGAAGGCCAGTAAAAATGACTCAGGGGCTGAGGTTAAGATACATGAGACACACCTGCAAATGCCACAGTCAACCTTGCCTTTTCCACTGCAATCTGTGTAATTTTGTTGTAGAGGTTCGTCACATTCACAGTCACAGCGTGTTGTCACATGGACTTTAATTTTCTCTCTGAATCCCAGTGGCCCAATGAAAAAAATCTTCGTTTCTATGCATTCTTTTGCAGTTACTGTGACGGTGAAAGTAACCTATGGAGAACACAAGAGTAAATCGTTCAGAAAAAGAAGTGAATTATGCATGCATATCCATCCATTCACTTATCCTTTGTTGGGTGGGTCACAGATGGCCTATCACCAGCCAGTCTAGAGCACAAGGCAGATTACACTTTAAGCAGTGCGTGATCAAGCATGCAGACACACACACGTACTAAGGGCAGTTTACATTTCCCAATTCTACATGACCTGCATGTCTTTGGGAGGAAGCTCACACATACAAAGGGAGAACATGCAAGCTCCACACACACACACACACACACACACACACACACACACACACACACACCACTCAGAGGCAGAGTCAAGCCCATGACCCTGGAAGCATGAGACAAGAGCACTACCTACTTAACTCACTGTGGGGCAGGTCTGAAAGCCAGTGTAAAATTGGCTTAAATTATCTCATATATATTATTGACAGATTCATATGATTTACGTTAAACTGAAATGGAAACATTAGCTTTTTGTTGTTTAAGATTAATACAAGGATTCCATGAGCCAACACTGCCATTAACACACATTTCCCACTCTAACACAGTGTTATTACAAAGTTTTTCTCAGTGTTCCCACCTCCTGACCAATCCCGACATTGTCACATGTCCCCGTTGTGTCCTGAGCCCTTGTGCCAGGACATTGTGCCGTGTAGGTGACAGTGATACCATCTGGAAGGTCATCATGGTTCATGATCACGTTGGAGGAGAGTTTCTGAATTTATGGGCAAATCAGCCTTAGAATAAAACACCGCACACATGCTCACTCCCACCTAACTACTGTATCTAGTTTTATTTCCATTGAAATAGCTGTTCTTTGTAACAACAATTGAAACTGGTTAAAAATAGAATTTATGATGCTGCTTTGAATCTTTGTTTCTGAAGGAACGTTAAAAATCTTACTTTGTAAGCTTTTTCTATGAGTGACACCACATTGTGAGAGTCAGCTGACAGGACTCCAATTTCAGATTTGGGAATGATGTCCTTCAGGTTCTGTGAATGGTAGCAAAACATTTTATTTTACCCTTCCACACTTAAGATCCTGTAAGGGAAAATGTTACCTCTGTGTTATAATTGTTTCTCATTTGTGCTACAGTGTTGTACATTGTGCGTTCTACATGTAAGTGCAGGCGTTTTGAAGACTTGCCTTATACACAGGTTTCATTTTCTCAGTGACGGCGAAGATTGGCTGAATGTTATTCTCTGATAACTTCATGGCCACCTGACCCACTGATGGATAGTCCTGAAAGGAGAGCAGGCTTCGATTACACCAAAGAACGCCAGCCACTTCTCATCCCCAGTTTGCACACCTTCAGAATATCTCTCACAGTGTTGCTCTCGGTCCTGACCCTTCTCCAATTAGAACTTTCTCATTAACATCAGTCAAGTGTACCATTTCGTTGCTTCTGCTGTACATCATGTCTTTGTCCATGTGGCACTTGCCATCGTTGGGTTCGAAAATACTGGCAAGCTTCCCATCACCTGCCATGTGGAACCCATCGTCCGTGGTCACGACAAGCAGTCGGGTGCTGTTTCCCCAGCCAATTTTATCCTGCAGATCGCATGTCAGATAACACGGTACAATGTAAACAAATTTGATTTCAATGCTAATGATACTGTGCAGAACAGATGTTCGTTTGCTGAGGGCATGATTAAAAAAAAAGGAAAGGGTGACCTTGTGCACTGGCTAGTTTACATTTCACATCTAGTTTTCAAGACCAAGACTTACAATGCACATTATGGACTTCCATGCCTGTCAATCAACAGTATCGTGCATTTTGTGATTTGTTCATTCCCTGTGATACCTACTGCACAGACTGCCGCTTGCATTATGGCATCTAGAGTCCCTTCAGGCTTGTCTAGGTTTCCAGAGATGTCTTCTGATGACACTTTAACATTGAAGTCATTCCACTTATCTGTTAAACTCAACACATGCCTGTACCCAAATGCCGCCTGGCAATGCTGCTCTTTGTCATCACATGGCTTTTTTAGCTTCTCTGGGAAGGTGTTTGTGAACGGCTCCGTGGTCTTGTCAACAAACGAACCAAAACCTACAGAAAGAAGAGTTGTGACATTATATACTGTTTACACTTACGATACAATTAACAGCTATAACCTGTTATTAGCCTGTGATATATTGGTGTATTGTCTTGAGATTACCTATACGTGCTCGAGTAGTTATGTTTTGCAAAGCTCCCAACAAATCTTTTCCAAGATTTTTCACTTTTTCCAAGTCATCTTTCATGGAATAAGAAAGGTCCATTAAGTAATACAGATCCACTGGATAGTCCTCTGCCCTTTGGAATTTCACCGTAAAGGTGTGTGGCAAACCTGAAAATATTAAGAGGACACTGTAATAGCACTCTTCACTCTGCTTTGCTTACTAGACACTGGTGCGTTTCAGTGCTGATCACCAATTACTCATATTCTGAAGCAAGCACTGGTGCGTTTCAGCGCTGATCACCAATTGCTCATATTCTGAAGCAAGCACTGATGCATTTTAGCATTGATCACCAGTCGCTCATATTCTGAAGCAAGCACAAGCTCCAAGGTCGAAGTCAGCTGGAAGCCGTTTTAAAACTGCGCAAACCTGGTCGAAGTGTCAGTGCAACTTCCTGAGGCCGAACTTGCACTATGTTATTATTTACATTTGTGCCCCTTTTAGACAAGGGCTTATCTGTTATATTCCTGTCAAAGCTGTTGGGATTAATGATGTCGCTTTCTGGGCAGCCTTTTTCCTTCAGCACAGCCTCAGTGTCACAGCGAGCTGCGTTTGTCTCGCCTATCAAGGTGAAATTCTGTTTCGGAGACAGTGAGAAAAAGCGTGACCAGTATCGCCACCGTTAGACAACACAGAATTGCCTGTGTCTGTTCAGGTATGCAATGATCAGAGATCAGAGCTGCCTACTTGTTACTTATGGACTTCAGTACAACAGACCTCCGCTGACTTGCTGTTCACATTTTCGTTACTTTCCTGTTTCGCTGCCTATCGATTATAACCAGCCCCTATTCACCCAGCGTGTGATTACTTATTTCGTCACCGCCCGCAGTTTACTGTACTTTGGTACTCGTATATTTAAAGGTGTGTTATTTCAATTTTTTGGTGCTCAAAATGCATTTTCCGCGATAAATAAAAGCTATGCCAATATGTGTGCATTACTCACCAGCTTTTTGCACCAGCCACAGAAAGGCCCAGATTTGATACACTCCCTACAGGAGTTGACGACTGTCTTGGTACATTCCTTCTGGCAGTGGGCTGGGAATCAGAAACGAGCAATAAATGACAGTGGTTTTTAAGATGATTTCATCAGTGCCTTGATTAACCTACATGTTTAGACATCAAAAAGACTGTACACTGTACACTGGCCTTGCACCCCAAACTGTCTGGAACAGGCTCCTGACCTTCTGTGACCCTGCACAGGATAATTGGTTGCATGTATCCATGATGGATGGATGGATGGATGAATGGAAAACTGCGCATAGCAAAGTGGATACTTAAGGCAAAAAAAAAACACTTAAAAGTTGTCTAGGGTTGTGCAATTATAAAATAGTTTTCCTAATATACATGATTAAAAAAGTTTCAAAAAGTTGAAATAACCATATTTTAGTTTAAGAACATCAAAAATGGCATATTTTTCAATGATATATTGTTCTTCTGTAATGGTTTTGAAGTTTCAAGGCTTTTTTCTTTAAATTCACACTACAATGCTATAATAGATGCCTTTGCAAATGCCTTGGAAATAAATGCCTTTTAAAATCTTGCTAACAAAGGATTACTCCACAGAGATAATACAGAACAATTTATGGCTTAATAAACTGAGCATTTTCAGTAAGCATGGATGGAGGTCGCTGATTGACTTTGTGATTGTGTTATCCAACCTCCGGCCATATGTCTTGGACACTCAGGTGAAGAGAGGGGCTGAGCTGTCAACTGATCACCACCTGGTCAGGGAGGAAGCCGAACAGACTTGGAAGACCCAAACGTATTGTGAGGGTTTGTTGGGAACGCCTGGTTGAACCCTCTGTCAGGGATGGTCTTCAACTCCCAACTCTGGGAGAGCTTCAACCAGATCCCAGGGGAGACTGGGGACATTGAGTCCAAGTGGACCATGTTCTCTACCTCCATTGTTGACGCGGTCGTAAGGAGCTGTGGCCATAGGGTCTCTGGTGCCTGCTGCAGCGGCAACCCCAGACCCCAGTGGTGGACAATAGAAGTATGGGATGCAGTCAAGCTGAAGAAGGAGTCCTATCGAGCATGGTTGGCTTGTGGGACTCCTGAAGCAGTTGACAGGTACTGGTAAGCCAAGCGGGCTGAAGCCCGTGTGGTCGTGGAGGCAAGAACTTGAGTCTGGAAGGAGTTTGGCGAGGCCATGGAGGAGGACTTTCGGTTGGCCTCGAGAAGATTTTGACAAACTGGTGCCTCAGGAGGGGGAAGCAGTGCTCAGCCAACACTGCTTACAGTGGAGCTGTTGACCTCAACTGCGGATATTGTCAGATGGTGGAAGGAATATTTCAAGGATCTCATCAATCCCACTGACACACCTTCTGTAGAAGAAGCAGAGGCTGAGGACCCTGAGGTTGATTCGCCCATCACCTGGGCTGAAGTCACAGAGGTAGTTTGCAAGCTCCTCGGCAGCAGGGCACCGGGGGTGAATGAGATCCACTCGGAATACCTTATGTCTCTGGATGTTGTGGGGTTGTCTTGGCTGACATGCCTATGCAACATAGCATCGTGGTTGTGGGCAGTACCTCTTGATTGGCAGACCGAGGTGGTAGTACCTCCCTGGGAAAGTTTATGCCAGAGTGCTGGAGAGGAGTATCACGTCGGTAGTCGAACCTCTGACTCAGGAGGAGCAATGCAGTTTTTGTCCCAGTCTACGATTACTAGGCTGCTTGAGGGTTCGTGGGAGTTCACCCAAACAGTCCACATGTGCTTTGTAGACTTGAAAAAGGCATTCAACCGTGTTCCTTGTAGCATCTTGTGGGGGATGCTCTGGGAATATGGGGTCAGGGGCTCTCTGTTAAGGGCTGTCCGGTCTCTGTACGATCGGAGCAGGAGTTTTGTTCACATTGCCAGTGGCATTTACTGGTCAATCTATGTTTTGATTTACATTGATTTACTGGTCAATTTATGTTTCTACTCTCACCTATGGTCATGAGCTTTAGGTCAAAAGAACAAGATCTCGGATACAAGAGACCAAAATGAGTTTCCTTCGCAAGGTGGCCGGGTGCACCCTTAGAGATAGAGTGAGGAACTTGGTCAACAGGGAGAAGCTCGGAGTAGAGCCGCTGTTCCTCCACATCGAGAGGAATGAATTTAGATGGCTTGGTCATCTGTTTCGGATGCCTCCTGGACACCTCCCTAGGGAGGTGTTCAGGACATGTCCCACCGGGAGGAGACCCTAGGGATGACCCAGGACATGTTGGAGGGACTATGTCTCCCGACTGGCCTGGGAACGCCTTGGCGATCCCCTGGAAGAGCTGGAGGAGGTGTCTGGGGAGAAGGAAGTCTGGGCTACTCTTCTTAGACTGCTGCCCCCACAAACCGGCCTCGGATAAGCAATACATGAGATGAGATGAGATGCCTATGTTTAGTTTGTGAAAGACTAGTGAAAAGGCCATAAAGAATTTACTGACTTTTCGTGTTTGTATATTGTATAGTGCTGTCATGGAAGTTGTAATGTACAACATGAATGTCTTTTAATTGGTCACATTGACATTTTCATCCATCACCCAACCGCCTATGCTGTACAGAGCTTTAGGTAGCCTGGACCCTACCTGTCCTGTCCAGGGACACAGTTACAAGGTAGTATAACTTTTATAACTTTTGTTGTAGCCATTTCTATCACCACTAGACTTATAAACTTGATTTTATTATTACAATTATTCATAAAATGGAGAACACTGTATATACCCAGGTGTAAGATGAGAAGTTTAGGTCTTAAAAATGATTTGTTGAAACACGATTCACCAGTCAGTCTGTTTGGTCAGTCTAATTTTTCTAATATTTATAGACATAGAACATCAGTAATAAAGCATGTATACTGGATGTGACTCCTGAGGAATCAACGGCTTAGTCTGGGAATGACTTCCGTAAAAACAGTACATGCATATGTGCAGAACACTGGCTAATAATGGTTAATTATATAATTTGTGTGAAATAAAAGACAGATTCAATAAATCAATAAATAAGAAAAATTCTGGACAACATTTATTTAGTGTGATGTTTGTTTTATGTGTTATGGGTGTTTCAGTAATATATATATATATATATACACACTGTAGATTATTCCTTTGTGTTGTGAATCTAATTCCATATGAAGTTTAGTATTACCATCACTGTGATGTAGTGACCAAAGTGACAATAATCAGGGCAGAATCGTTATCTTGATTTCAATCACGTGAGCCAAAGTTTTGTCGTTCCGTGCAGTAATTCACGTTGACGGATATGGTTTAATCTTTAAACCTAAATAGACAGTGAGGCACTTGATAAACACTGACACACTTAATTAGCCTAATATTGAGTTTTTCATATGTTCAAATAAAAGATTGTTTTTGATTACTATATAGTTCTTTAGTCTTTATGCAACTTTGTTAATATTTCTTGGTAATTTGTTGAATATTGCTTCAGCATCAACAGCTGCATAAGACATTCTAGGTTAGTGAACACGGCTCAACATTGACCGGTAACTGCATTTATTTTACCCACATTTCGCATCACTAGTCATATCAGATTTGACTAGTTTACCCCAAAAGGCTGCCCTCGACTTAAACATGTGCCACAACATTGACTTAAACGTGTATAAGGTAAGTTTTCATTTGCCGTAGATTTTTTGTGTTTTATTCATTCATCTGGCTTGGATGATAACACTTAATGCACCTTTAGCTTGACAAGAAACAGATTTCCATACATTGTCAAACTGCTTGTCCTTCTTGGGGACACCCATGGCTTGTTGTCTACCCCATTAGGGGCAACTTAGGCTGGCCAATCTAGCTAATACGCATGCCTTGGGGCTGTGGGAGGAAACTGGAGAAAACCTATACATGCGTGGGAAGAACATGCCAACTCCACGCACAGTGCAAAAGGTCAGACCTACAACCATGAAGGTGTAAGTCAACGTGTGAACCACCGAGCCGACTCTCAGTTCTGCTTGGGGAGCAGTGGAGCAAATGAAACAGAGGAAAGCAAATGATTTATAGGGTGCATTTGAATGCATGATTAAATTATAAAATGAACAATATTGTTAGTAAATATTAAAAGAAACCCTCTGGTTTTTGTACTTGTGTTGCATAAGCTTGTCACTGCGGTTACTCTATTTAATTTTGCATACTGGCTGGGAGTTTGTCTCATGGGTGTGTGTTCACAGTCAGAGCCACAGAGGTGGAGTCTACGGTAAATTATAATAGCTGCTGGTAGTTTTGTCATACGCAGCTTCTTGTTCCAATGACCTGCATTTCTCATTGGCTTAGGCAGAATATTTACATTGACTCTGTTTTCTTTCCTTAAAAACCACAATGAAAGAACGAGGGATCCAGAAACCAACTAGCTGTGTACAGTTCATGTCACTCAAGGTGCCACACTGGCACTTAGTTTCAGTACTTGATTATGTTAATAAAATCCTCTCTGCGAATAGACCTTCCCTACCTCAGTATCTGTCCTGTCCTAAACACAACACATAGTATCAGCTGTCTCAACCTGCGTGCCATAATACCATTTCATTTATACTACTTATTTGTACATAATTAATATTATAATTGCATACTGAAAAAAAAGATATTAGGCTATTTTAACTTACCACTCATCTGCATCATGAGTACAATCACTACCAGGAAGTGTAAACGTGGATTTACACACATTTCCTATGAACAAAGAAAAAATAGTTTTAAAAGAAGAAAACCACACACCCCACAGAGTGGCAGATAGTCATCGTGCCATCATTAGTATACCAAACAACATCACCAAAAGAATACCAGCCTCTAGGAGAAACACTGTAGCCTTCGGTATATAACATATGCAGCTATTTAATGGGCATAAGCTTTTGTTAATTGTTGAAGGATTGCAAATCCAAGCTTTGTCAAGTCAACAAATGTGCTAATGCCATTTAAAATATAATAAGTTATGCTAATACATTTCACTTAAATTCAAGTTTGTGCTCCTGGTAAAACGTTTTCTGTCTTTGTAATGACAAAATGGGCACAAATGTGTTTCTAACATAAAAAAATCAACATGCACATGTGCGAACAAGTGTCAACCTGATTCCTAGGACTGTAGATAGTGACAGCAGAGGTCATAAACAACAGGAAGTGCATGACAAGTACATGAAACTGAGCACATATCACATTGTGACACATTGTTAGTTTCCTTCCTCTGTGTAAGACACTGAAATGTTGTTTAAATAGTACAATACTCACTTTAACAGTTACCAGACCTTCAATGCCATGGTCATTTAGAGTTTTTTAACGTTGTTCTACATTTCACATGAGTAGCTAATGTTCATTTTATTGTCCATGACTGTTACGCGTGCTCGAGGTTGAAATTATGTTTTTCTCTCACACAGCCTTACTGCTGTAATCTCTGAACAATGTGTCGGTTCTCTGTATAGCGGACGGCACCCATAAGAAAATAAATAATTTTTTTTCTTTCCACATCCCCTTGTTCAATCTTCATCTGATGAAGATTTTTATAAGGTTATATGACTTTGATTTCTAGAACATTAAAGAGAAAAACTACCACAGTAGACAAAGGGGGAAAAGCGCTCAGAAATTACTGATCAGCAGCTGTGGATTGATTACTTTAAAGTGATTATTCCTAAGTAATCACCCATTGAGCCAGGTGTGTCCTTGAGCAAGACACCCAGAACTAACTCATTGTAACCCATAAGTGAAATATTGTAAGTCACTTAGAGTAAAAGCGTCTGCCAACTGAATAAATGTAAGTAATTCACACACAAAGTATTTGGCAATTTCTACTTAAATTCCATCCATATAATTATCAAAATTAATAATTAAATAATTACGAAATATGTTTATTAAAGTAAATCCAAATTCTTTGAAACATACAACTGATTAATGAGACGCATATTCATGGATAAGGAAAATTTGCTGAAAACATGTCAATATTGTGTATATCTCTGTACACCTTACCGACACCCTTGTTGTAAAGCACTAATTGCTTGCTCGCATCTTTTTGTTTTTCACTTCAGTAATTAATTACTTCGCTGCGTCTTGGGCTTGTTCTGCTTTATTTGTCTTGGTTTATGTCCTCGCACAAGTAAATGTCACAAAAGTCCGTCGTGTAACAAGAATGAATCAGGTATAAAAAGCTTAGCACAAAATTTGTATTCTTAGCTGACCATGCAGCTGCATAACAATATTATGAAACTTACTTTTTAAAATCAGAAGCTTTAACCCTTCGGAGTATACAGAAATAACTAAGCACTCGTGGTTTAGTATCGGCAACGGTTTAAACAGAAGAGTAAAAATTTAGCATCAGATTGCCAGTGTAAGACACTTTTGGTTTCATCATGGAAAGTAAACCTGGATGATTGTTTGTGATGCTGATAGGTGCTCAAAGGCACATTTTCAGCAAGATTTTTTGTAGCTACCTAAGACATTAAGACATATAAAGAAAGCACTGAGTTACAACTTATTAATGGGGAAAACTCACCGAGTTTAACATGGTACTGCCTCTTATCCTTCACATCAACCTCATCACAGATGACAGTTATATCCGCTGCACTGTCTCTCAAAATGAGAGTCACATGACAGGAAGGGATACACACCTACCAGTCATGATAAAATGGAGGGAAACCAAGGTCGTGCAAACCGTCACCACAAAGTCAGCGAGTACAATTGTTCATACACTCTGTACTAAGTTCGAAGCACAAGCAAATACCTTTTTCAAAACTGACTTGGAGAAACTGCTTATAAACCACTGTGGCCACTGGTTTCCTTATTCTCATGTGGAGATAAAACGTATATCCGGACCCAGTGGTTTATAAGGAGAAACAAGGATCTCTGTGTTTTCAAAACTTTGCTCAACATTTGTAACAATTACTTCATTTTTGTGAGACTTTTTTTTCTTTTTGCATAATTGTACTGTGCAGATGTCACTGAAACGCTCAAAGGTTAGTTAATTTGTTAACTTCATGCATGAATTATGAAGGCTGCTGTCAGGATTGTTTTCCTCAGTGTTTTTATTACAATTTTGACATCAAAAGAAAAAACTGAACATGCATTTTTCATGCAATTCTTTACATGTCCTCCCAGGTGGACTACATGTGTTTTATACAAGAAAATGGCCTTTATATCGCTGTCCACTGTGGTGACCACTATACATGAAGGGGTTACATGCTGAGTTCTGTGGTTGCTGATGAGATACGTTTCAATCATTTAATTAGCCAAAAATATATTCATATTCATACAGGTATCAAGTAATTTAGGATGAAGCCGTCAGCCATAATACCTCCTGTAGTGTATTCAAAAATGAAAAAAAATGTTGAGTTTTTTTTTTTTTACACTATGACTTCCTGTTCCTGATAGGAAATAACAATGTATGTCACAATCAGTATGCCGAAGTTTGTGCCTTTTGCATTAAGGCATGACGCTACAAAGGATAAAGGAGAATGCCTTTAATTGCAGAAAATTTCTTTATTGGTATTTTTGGTAGGGGGAGCACAGTGGCTCAGTTGGTAGAATCTGGCTCTTCACTCTTAATCTGGCACTGTGTGTGTGGAGTTGCATTTACTGCCCGGTCTTGTAGATTTAATTTCAGTTCCCCAGTTTCCTCTCATAGCCCCAGAGACATGCTGATTAGGTAGATTGGCCAACCAAAATTTTCCTTTGTGTGTGTGTGTGTGTGTGTGTGTGTGTGTGTGTGTGTGTGTGTGTGTGTGTGTGTGTGTGTGTGTGCTCTGCAATGGGTTTCCACCCAGTCCAGGGTGTCTCCTGCCTAGGCTGTCTGTGATAAACTCCAGGCCACCTGTAACCTCACATGGGGGTAAGCCGTTTGGTAACGAATATTTTCATCATCCTTAAAAAAATTTAACCGTATAAAAATGACTTTTTATTAATTATGCAATATATGAAAGAAAGTGTATGTGAAGAAAAAAAAATTGCGAGATTAAAATTCAAGGGGAAATCAAAGTTCTGTAATCGTAGATAGTTTTCCAAAATGTTAGTGGTAATAAAACTTGCATATAAACACGCAAGTATGAAATACCAATACTTCAAAATTTTATGTGAGATATTTATCGTAAACAGGATATGTGTTTAACAGCTTCATGTCTAAGAATCTGTCCCTTATTTCTGTCTGCTTTCTACTTCTGCATTCTGCTGTTCTTACGTGTTCTCAAGCTATACCCCTCCTGGAAATGAATACTAATTTTGGTAGAGAATGTGAACAGTTTCACACACTACTAAAACAGTAGCTGTATTCCTGACATAGCAATGTTATGACAATTTCATACATATAATTTTTATACTTTATGAAATTTATGAATTACAAGCTGTAGTCAAAAATTTTAGATATCAATGCCTGGAGTATGACACATGACACTCATTAATGCATATATATACAATCTGTAAGAAAATTAAATTTGATACAGTTTATCATCCACCAAAGAGTAACACATGAAAATGCTCACAGCATGTGCTGTTTCCTTGTATGTTTGCCTTGCATTAGTCCAAAGCTTTTCCAAACTAAACTAACAGGAATCTGGTAGATCGGGAAAGTGTGCCAAAGTTTGTCTATTAAACGTAGGTCATAAATATGTCCAAGGCCATATCCTAACTACTACTGAACTGCCCAGAATACTACCAGATTTGACACCAGTTCTCCCACTGACACACTAAGAGCAGTGTCTCAGAACGTCTGATTTTTATGGTCTCATTGTAGAAAAATGTTTGCATTTCTTGTACTGTTATTCTACAATGACTAAGGTTCATTTTGCACAATATGAATTTTACATTTACTATTGGATATTTAAATCTAAAGGAGTTATTGTATCCAAAAACAGACTACCTGTATTAGGTGAATGAACGAGTTTGAGAGACTGTATTGAATACTGTGTGCAGCATATGTTCATATGCAACTATATGTTTTTCACACCCTAAGACCTACATTATGTTGCAATAAATGTTTGCAGATGGTGGATAGTGTCATATATGAACACTTTCTATTTCAACCGTTCTCAGTGGTTTCAATTCAGTTTTGAGGAAGACACATAATTTCCGATCTATTGTATGACTAAAATAACCAGGTTGTGCAGAACAATTTGCCCTCCCCCTCGAAATCTATGTCTGTAAGAAGTATATACAGTTGTGCTCATAAGTTTACATACTCTGGCAGAATTTATGATTTCTTGGCCATTTTTCAGAGAATATAAATGATAACACAAAAACTTTTCTTTCACTCATGGTTAGTGTTTGGCTGAAGCCATTTATTATCAATCAACTGTGATAGCAGAAACTTGATGAGCACAACTGTAAATGCATTTTAACTATAAAATTTTCTGTTTTGAAATTTGTATATTTATACTAATTTCAAAGCTTATATATATAATCACAGGACTATGGGTCAGTAGGCCAGATCAAACAGAGATTTCATTTTGCCCATAGTTCTAGTGCGTGAGTGTCCTGTGTTGAATGGGAGTATCCTGCTGCTTTCAGAGCATACTCTCCTACACAGCCTGTTATGTCTATTTGAACAGGATATGTATCCTAATCCAAACACGTATCCCTTGTAGGATTGTAGGTGACCTATCCCAGAGTACAAGGCAGGATACAGACTGGACATGGTGCCAGCTGATCGCAAGGGTGTCGACATGGATACAGTTTGGACCAGCAACCTCCTGTCTACAAACAGACACCTTACCACTTGGCCATGCTTACCACCAGGAAAGAAATTAGAGAAATAAGTGAATGAATTGCATCAGTGTGCAGTATATTAAATTCTGGGCATATTCAGGTTAGATATAGAGCTGATATAAAACCAAATGTTTATTGTAAATATGGGATTTTTTATGCTTTCCTGACTGCTTTACAATCACATACAAAAACAGCATCTTAAGAAGTTGCGTGACTATCGAGACAGGGAGCTACTGAGTTTTAAAAGGTGTTCTAGCATTTGTCCAGATGGTATCTGAATTATTTCAGTTCTGCCAAGGTATCAGAATAGCCTGCTATAGGTTAATTGCACAAAATAGAAGGGACAGGCAAGGGAAGGCATGAAGCAAACTAACAGAAGCAGTGTCGAAGGGTTGAGAGGCACAAAATCTGAGGAAATGCTACCTACATTTATGGGTAGTCTTATTTGTGTTATATATTATACGTTTCTTCGGTTGTTTTGATAGCTTTTTATTTTTGCATTTGTGGTCTTTTTGTCTGACTCAGAGTTTTACCTTTTAATTTTGAATACTTTTGTAATTGTGTGTTCTTTTCGAAGCATGCAATTACAAAAATATGGCAAGCTCACTTGAATTAACCTTTGTGCTCCTTACCTTTTCTTTAAAGAACACCTAACATCATTCTTGCTTTCCAATTCATCAAAACCCCCACATATTTAAATACATTTCTACTTAAATATGACTGTAAAGGCAGGGCACTGATTGTAGGGTCAGGTCTGTTTCATTAGTTCACTTTTGTCCATGGATTCTCAAAGTCCAGACCCAGCCCACACCTCGTATTCGGAATGCAATAATGCAACGTAATGAAGTGTATGTTTCCTAGTTTGAAAACAATATTAAAAAATGTATACTTATTAATAAACTTATATATATACGTTATTAATTATATTATAATTTATAAATATAGTCTGTTTGGAGAAAGTTACAGCGACTTTAATTTGGGTTTAACCTGCGTACTATGTACTGTATATTACAGTTAATAGTTGCTGTTGCAGCGGGAGGGTCTCACTTATCATTGCACTCAATGTTTATGCAGCCCGATCTTTTTATCTGTTTATTTACAAATAATGACATACAAAATAACAAGAACAACAAGATTCAAACAGTACAATACAGGGTATCGGATCACACCCGATAGCGAAATCCGTCAGAAAGCGGATGATGCTGGTGCGGGTATTGTGTCTTATCACCCTCTTTTCAGTTAAATAAAATTTATCTTTAAAGTTATGCATTTTGGGTCACGTTGTGTGAAAACATAACGCACATTACGACTGACCTGTTCAAAAGTATTATTATCGATTCTGATCGGAGGAAAAAAATCGGCGTGTATTCCGATGGAAAATTTGTCTCATTGGCATTTTTTCCGACTCCTTTTCAAAACGGTGGGGGATAGCCTGTCGCACGCGCGCATGCACGCGGTCGAACGTAGGTGTGTGTGTGTGTGTGTGTGTGTGTGTAGGGGAGGGGCTGCGCGTCATCTACTTTCTTATAACTTGCAGATCCTGGGCTCTTGCGTGCCTGGTGCTCTGTGGCTCACCATTAACTCTTACTTCAAAAGCATTTTGACATTACACTGTCCTGCCGATCTGTCCTTTAAGGTCAGTTTGTTTAATGAGTTTATTCAGGAAAACGAAAACCCTTCGCCTATTTAGTTTGTTTAGACATGAAAATCAGTCAATGAAGCTTTTTCTCTTCCGGTTAAAATTTCTTCTAAAACTCCACTGTCATCAGTCAGTCATCTTCTATACCACTTATTCCTGATGAGGGTCGCGGGGAAGGCTGGAGCCCATCCCAGAGCACATAGGGCGCAGAGCAGGGGACACCCAGGGCGGGGCGCCAACCCACCGCAGGACACACACACACACACACACACACACACTATGGGCAATTTGGACACACCAATCAATCTAACCTGCATGTCTTTGGACTGTGGGAGGAAACCAGAGAACCCGGAGAAAAACCTACCAAGCACAGGGAGAACATCCAAACTCCACGCACACAGACCCAAGGCAGAAATCGAGCCCCAGGCCCGGAGATGTGAGGCAACAGTGCTAACCACCACGCCGCCGTGCTGTCCAAAACTACACTGTGCACCTGTAAACTTTAATGGTAAAAGTTGGAGCTGCATAAGTTCACAGATTCGGCCCTTTGATTATTAAGTTTGAGAACCCCTGGTCTAGTCATTGTGTTATAGAATGACCCACAGAAGACTCAGTAGAAAATAAAAAAATACACCTACAGAGCAGGAAACCGGATTATTCATTTTATTTTATTTTATTTTTAATTCATCCTGTAACCCTGGAAGCACGAGCGATCACTATAACCCTCCAAGTCACGATAAAGCTGCCTTCCTCAAAAATAATTAGCAAACCGTTATATGCATATTTAATAATACCCCCCCCCCCCCCCCCATAAAACCCCGTAATATTCCCTGTAACTATAGTGATATCTCATAAATACAATAACGAAGAGGTCCAAGTTACTCACATCTTTAATCTGCTGGCTGCGTAGCAATGTAAAAAGTATGATGTCACAATAACGATAACAATAACAAGCCGGCTTTCTCGACTCTATTAATATGCTGGTTCACAAATGTTTTTGAGACGGTTTTTATCTGCTTTAATGAGCTGCATGACGTTCACAAGAGCAGAAGAACAACCACAGTTGACAAAGAACATGCAGTGTGAAAACTGTTTTGACAGAATGCTGGGAATACACAACGCACGCATTTCTTTTTAGATTGCTCCAGGTGCATGAAATATATCGCATGTGTTTATGTCAAAGCACATTAACCATAGAGTCTATATAGTTTACTTCCTGCTTAGCAGTGCATTTTTATTTTAGTGTCTTCAATTCTTGTATACAGCAGATTCAATTAACAGTAAAAACAATATATTACAGGACTATATGTATATATACTATATGAATTTATATTATATTTTAATAGTTTATGAAATTTGTGGTTAGATGTTCATATCCTTCTATTTGCATTATCTCGGGAAAATTTCAAGATAACAGAAGTTCCATCCAACTGAGAAACTGATCGTCTGATGTCAATTCATATATAAAAGGGAACAGAACTATTGACTAGAAAATCTAAGTTCTAAAGCACCTGTTCAATACTTAAATTCAGTGGGATTTTTTTTTTCGATTATACGAATGCAGACATCACTCTACACCATCGTGCTGGTTTTTGATTGTGGTTGTAATAAAGGCACTCTGCGATATGCTGAAAAACGTGTTATAAATCTTTAAGCTAAACTAAAGATTATTTGCATAGCAAGGCAGCATGTACCTTTTAATGTATTTTTTGGGAGACGGATATATAATTTACCGGCAGTCTCTCCTACAAATGCTACAAATGTATGACCTGACAGGATGTGAATTTACTTGAACATGTGGAGTGGTAGCAAGTACAACATTTTAGCCAATAACAATGTGGTCCCACTTTACCAGGAAATCACAAACCACAGCAGAAATGCAAGATGCGCAGGATGAAAACTGCAGCATCTGCCAGAGATTGGAATCGCCTCTTTTACACTCCTTCCGTGTGGCCTACCATACAAAGGTGAAAAAGTCACTAGATCAGGCAAGTTTTTATCATGGAACGTTGGAGGAATATAAATGAAGTGCTCCTGAAGTTTATTAGCTCTTAACACACATCTTGAAAACATTTTGAGCTATTTTGAAGCATCACTAGATGGCAGAATTTTAAAGGAAATCTTTAGAATGTAAGCCAGCGGTTAATGTACTGTTACATGAGAGCTTCATCATTAAACGTCTTGAGACAAGAGGACCTGTCGTCATTACTGTGTAGTACTATTTACTTTTCTTCCACCCTCATGGTTAAAATAACTTCTGTTTTTCACACCTTAATAAACTGTAGTTTTTTTCTGTCTCAGATTCAGTGTCAGTTAGAGCTAAATTTTAACACAACAAAATTACTTATTTTTATAGCAAGTAACTCTTGACATCTGTCCCAATCTCATGACTAAAACTGGGATCGTTATCAAACGCAATTTATTAAACTAAATTTTCTTCTTTTTTTTTTATTAAAGCATATTGGCTGAAATGCATCAACAGAGGAGAATTCACAATGCCAGCTGGTTGGAGTAAATTTAGGATCTTTTCCAGAAACCTTCAAACACACCAACACTTCTTAGATGATATAATCTCAACAAGCATACACATTGAGTAGTTAAAAATACACTGTAAAATCAGACAACATGGTGTGTGTGTGGGTGTGTATATAACACGTAAAAAGCAGATGTATTGTGTGTAAGGTATGCATTTAGCTTATTGTTAATTTAATTTTTTTTTTTTTGCAAGCCATTTGCTGAGAAAAGAGACCTTCCCATGCAGAAGTTTCACACTTATACATCCTGTGTGATCATAGGGTCTTCTCTCACTTCTCTGTACTTTGGCTTGATACGTGATGTATCTGCATCAACTTGGTGAGAAAGTTTGCCATGCTCTGTTTGCAAAATCGTCGCTCTGTTTTCTGCACCGATACCTCATGTGTAGTATAATAAGAAGCTATGAAAAGGGTAAAAATCATTATATATTAGGATATCTTACTGAGTTAATCTCCCTATCTAAATGTCATTAACTTCTTTCTCCTGTTTTGTTATAAAGAGCTAACACTCTATTTAAAAAGTAGGAAGAATCATTTGCCTTGCAATACCATGGTTAGAATGACCTAGTCTGTATGGTTACTGATTTACTTGTGTGCTTTGTGCAACTCACTCCATCAGTATGGTGAAATCCTGCTCCTTGTCCCCTTCCCCCACCCTGTTTTTAAGCTTGGAAATCTTCACGCTAGCTGCAGCGCACTGCTTACTGCAGGTCTGCAGCATGGGAACCCTTGGGAAACGCATGTGCTATTTTTAGCCTCTGCAGTATAAATAGCTCATGCATGGAAGCTTGGTCCAAGTGCACCAATGCCTCCAGCTCGCCTGTAGAGCTCGGGTGAGCCTGGCTTGTCCGTCGGCTCAGTTCACCTTCTCCAGGTTGAGGGAATTGGTGCTGGTGAGAGTTTCCCAGATCTGATTAGCAGGCACCTAAGGGAACTGGAGTATTGAATGGAAAGGGGGTGTGTACTTTGACCTCAGCATTAGTGGGTTTCAAAGAAGAATCTTGGGTGTGCCACTTCTGGTGGACATCACGGAGTGCAATGCCTCGCTGTTTTTTTTTGACCACTTACCCATGTGTGTGTGTTTGTGGTTTTACTGGTGACCTGACTCTCTGGCAGCCACTGTCTTCAGAATCCCTCTGTGCATATGACAGTGACTCTTCTTTGTGGCCGACGGCGTGAGATAAAAATAGAGCAGGAGAGCTTCATGGCTCGGCTCCGCCTCCCGCCCCCCTGCCGCTCCTCTCATCACCACCTACGCACCCCTCCCAGGTCCCCTCCCAAAGACACCGCTGACCACATGATTGGATCCACACAGGCTTCTCTCCCGTCTGTCCCCCATCCTTGCATTGTCGTCTTTTGTGCCTGCCTGTTTAGCAATCTGTTCATCTGTCTTCCACCTCTCACAGCATTTCCAGAGCTGGTCGGTCTGCTCCTTGCCCCCCCCCCCCCCATGTCCTGACCAGGACCTCCATTGCTGACTTCCTTGTGAGTTGCATGGAGACGCTCACTTTCAAAACCCCATGACATCTATCAACCAAAAACAGAAACATTTACATAGAAACGTTTGCACACTTCCTGCTGTGTCAAGCAAGTAGTCAGAAGGGTGTAAATATAAACAAGATTCTCAGCTGATTTTCATTTTGTTGATAAATTTATTTATAGAAAAAGCACCGATGTATCCTTTCTTTTTTTAAACATGTGCAGTTGCCATGGTGAAGAAGTATATTCCTGTTTTCTGTGCATCTTCTGTGTTACCAACACACATGCACTGTGGCTGGCATCATTGCCAATAGTCTAATGACTGTCTATTAATATGATGGCAGCTAAAATTGCAACGTTTGCAGAACAGATGCATTAGAAAATAAAGCCAAAGCTCTGTCAAGACATTGCGGATGAGTTTCATACAAATGGTTGCAAACTCAAGCTGTCCTCTCTCCATGAGCGTGAAAACGTCCCACTGGAAAATCATGCTGTGCCCATTAGGACAGGCATTTACACCGTATATATATATATATATATATATATAAATCTGAGTCTTAAACAAAGAGCTTTCCTTTATGACATTCGTAATTTTATCATATTTCTGCTCTCGCAAATGACAAAAGGACGTTGCGGGAAAGATCAGCTTACTGTAATTAGAATGGTTTCTGGACTTATTTGACCCAATCATATAGCAGCATATGGTACTACCCACATCTGTGTAAAATCTAGGACTTGTGATGGTCTATGCATAATCACTGTATGGCTAATGTTATCCCTGAGTGCTTTCTGTCAGAGAGCTAGTGGAACGATGCATGTATCTGAAGGTTGTGTTGACGTCCATAGGCTTGGTTTGTAAAGGGTCAGTGGGTTAGACCCTAGAAACGAGGTCCTCAGTAAGACAGCATCTACAAGAGGAAATTTGACTATGGTAAAGAGCACGAGTGCCAACAGAAAAAATGTTTTTCTTGAAATCCTGGCAGAATATAACCAATGGCCACTCTCAGTGACATTTGCATTTTATTGACCTGGCGGATGCTCTTGTCCAGACTGCAGAGTAATGTGCAGTCAGGAATGTGGTGAAAATATGGCTAACACATTCACAGTTCACTGCATTCTTAATCCATTGCACCATCTTACCAAGAAGGTCTTGTTAGATGTTGCATCTGTTATATTATCTATATGTGTGTGTGTGTGTGTGTGTGTGTGTGTGTGTGTGTGTGTGTGTGTGTGTGTGTGTGTCTGTGTCCAAGCCCTATTCAAAATGGTTGAACCGCACAGAAAATGTTATAAGAGAGAGTGTGCAAGAGAATTTTGTCTTTGTACTATTGCACAATGAAATTGAGTTGACATCTCTACATCAGCAGCAGATATTTAAATTACAGAACAGACAAAAAACATAAAACAGTACAATGAACAGTGAGTAAAAGTACAATGCACACAGTGGAAAACTGCATCATATGTGATAGCAGCAGTGTATGAAGTAATGTAATGTATAAAAGAAAAGCTTGAGGTTGGAGCAAGGAGTCCAGCTGCTATGTGTACATGTGCTGTGTTGTTGGTCTACTTATTATGTGTTAAAATCCAGATAAGTTATTTGTAGATCACAATTTTGTTCTTTTAGGGGAGATTTTTAATTAGCTTTATTTTACAGCTGGCCTATACGTGTTCACATGACATAGAAAAACAGTAAATATGCCCTCAGGCCCAACTCCATCTTCTGACGCGCTGTGACGGAGATTTTTTGGAATCCTAGAAAAAAATACCCTCAGCATCTTTTTTTCTGTTTATAACTTTTTCTTCTTGCGGTGAGAGCAAGTGTGCCTTGTCTGGTTGCACATTTCACTGGATATGTTCTCACACATGGCTGCGCTAAACCAATCTGTGCTGCTATGCATGCTACGACGCAATATATGCGCAGCATCTGTGATAGATGCCTATGCTTAAATTGCACACGAGCTGCCCACAGCCTCTCCTGCTGATGATGTCAGCCTCTCCTGCCGATGATGTCAGCGTCTCCTGCTGATGATGTCAGGCGCTCCTGCTCTGCTTGGTCTGCCTGTAATGCCGGTGTCCTGGTACTTTGCCGCTACTTTAGAGGTTCAGCCCGCATGTTTTGAGGTATCATCTATGAGTTCTCTCCCTTCTGAGGACAGAGTGTCGGCCTTGTGTGCCATTCCTGCTTTTGTGTCATTGCTATCTGTCCTTGCTTCCCCTATTGTGACAGTGGTGGCCCTATTTTACTTCCACAGGGCAACACAGTTCCCTCTTTTTGGCAGCGCTGTTTTGTTTGGACGTTGGCATGTAAAGGAACTGCGTTATTCCCTCTTTGCTCTTAAATGCTGCCGGTTACGTACCACTACAATTGTACTTTGGAGAGAGCTTAATTGTGCTCCAGCAAAGCTAATTAATAGCACTGCTGCCTTTAAGGCTGTGACGGGGTCTTTGAACTATAATGTGCTATAGAGACATGCCATGAAAGATTATTGAGCCAGCTGAGCGTGTTTCCTCACGCTCAAGCCACATCGGAAATTGACCAAAAGTTGGATCTGTGATTGGCTGTCACAGATCGCTCACAATCAATGCCAGCGACTTACTCAGCTTAATGGATCTGTGTTTTGGCAGTGTTGCTACCCAACTGTAGATTGTTTAGGAAATTGCTTTGTGAATAATTGTTGGGCAACTGAGCTGGTGAGCCCAATGAATTCCACAAAGTCCATGATTTTGCTGTTGTTCCCATTGTACTGAACACAGGAGGTAATAAGCGAACGTGCCAAGATCCTCCAAAACAGGAAGTGTCAGCATTTTATAAGTAAGCAAAAACTTTGCACGCAAGAGATGATGTTAGCTAGTTGCTTTTTCCAACAACTGGAGGAAAGTTAAGACTGTTTTTCTAGCTTTTAAACCAAAAACTACATTTCAGGAACTATGCGGTTGTATAAATCCAGGCATTGAAACTGCATCGTCATTCAGTCTGTTCGGAAAACACTGCTTTCTTAATGTTCATCAGTTAAAACAAGTTTTTTTTTCATTTCGTTCATTAAAATTTATTTATTTACGTTTGCTGCAAGAACATGGCGAAATTAATCATCTCCATAATATCAAGTAATAAAAGTTGTTGACTAACTGAAAAATGCAGATGGCTTTGCAGATCAACAAACAGAACTGCTTTGGAGAACAATCAAATATCTGTCTTTCCATTATTTGTTCGGTACACGTTTCCTCAGACGACGTGACTCATGCCTGTGGCCTGTGATGTGCCTCTTCAGCAATATAAGCCGCTCTGTCAGACTCCGAGTCCCCTGAGGAATAACAATTGAGAGTGTCTTTGTTCCTGATAGGCGCAGACTCATCGATACGCAGGGCCATAGTGCAGTCACATGACCTCAACAGCTTCATCCCACGTTGGGCTCATGCATTTTGTCCTTTAGAGTGAGAATGCGTTATTGGATGAAAACAATGAGGCTGGATCAGCTGAGCCTGCTGGGAAATGGAGTTCCATTTACAGCCTCTGCACCCCCACCCCCACCAGCCTTTGGTACCTCAGTGGCTTGTGATTGAGTTATGATTCCAAATGTGAGAACTCAGAGGAAGGCCACAGTAGGAACACATCACAACAAATGCCTTGCTGCTTAGTATGAGAGACAAGTGAGACACTGGTGTCAGCGAGGACCACATTTTAAGACCTCCCTAGTCTACACCTGCTGGTGCTTGAAAGAGATCCTTGCAGGGTTTCTGCATCCACGCTGTGTGCAAGATGCTTTGACAGCTGGAGCGGCCCTCAGGAGTGGGAACCTCTGCCGTGCGACGAAATTGACAGCCAACACATGGCTTGTCCTCTGTCTCAGGGCACTTCCTACAAAGGTGTCCTCTCGCAGGAAGTCTCGGTTCTCCTGTCATCTCCTTTTCAGCCTCCAATGGAAAAGGGAGAGACAGCATAAGGGGTCAGACTGGGAGGAGTGTCACTTGTGGAAGACTGGAAAGGGCAGGCAAAGTTCCCAGGGCATTTAGAGTCGACAGATATTGGTTTACCTTGCCTGGGAAATCCGATACCCTCCAAGGGACTTGCACTGTAGAAAGAACATTCATTCCTGCCAACACAATGGGCCGAGTGATGGGGGCTTGAGTTCCATCAAAGGCAAGCAGGCATGTGATAGCGGTGGCTTACTGATGCCTATCTCCCTGCATTCTGTTGTAACAACGGGACAACAGATTTGTTATTTCCTCAGAGGTGGCTGATACGAAGTCACCTGTGGCTGCTGAGCAACAACCTGTGGTGCCGACCTTCAGAGCTACGCTATAGCTTTGCTGAGGACGTTTAACACAGTTGCACGTTAGCAGTGGCATGCTAAAGCAAGGCCAGGAAGATTGCTGCTGTTGTAAAAGCTTTTCTTAAGTAACGTGTAGTGTCACTTTCCAATAGGTTTCAGGAACAGCGTATTTTGGTGACCAAACATGATGTAATTTTATCAGCCCTCCACCACAGCCTATGCAATCCTTGCTGTCGGGTGAGCTCTCTTCAAAGCAGTGTCCAAAACGCTTCTTCACCTCAGCACACCCTTTTTTGCTGTTTCAGCTCAAAAACATGTAGATGAAGACAAGAGCAGAGTAATACCTGGATGTTATCCAATGGGACGTGGTGTACACATCTCCATGGCAGCAGCACATTAAGGTCATGGAGGAGCAGTGCAAAGAAACTCGGCTGACAGAACATTCTAGACTGTTGATGGATTCCACCGCAGACCATCTTTATATTAATAATGTGCGTGCTCATCGTTGGCAGCCTCACAGGAATTATGGATTCAGCTTTACTACCAAAATATTCATTTCAAAGATCTCTATGAGGAATTCCCGCTAGCTTTATTGAAATATGTCTTCTTAGTCTGAAGGCCATAGACTCGCTGCTTAAGTGCTCTTTGTTTGCTAGGGATTAGTAATTTGTACACACAAAAGGATTTTTATAGGCAATTTCTTACAGTGTACTGTTAGTCTTATGTTATATACATATATCATTCTTGTAAAATACTCTGTGTTTAAGAGGATTAGATCTTCTAGATGAAAATCAGAGAATTAAAAAACTGTTTTTTATATTTTTATTAATATACTTTAAAATTAAATGCATTTCCACTTATTATTATTATTATTATTATGATTACAGTTGGCCCACTCATCTGTAGTCTTTCTGGAGCTGTGATTTCCATAATCTGTTTATAATGCAGATATATACATCTTCTCATTGCTGTGTGTTGGATAGGCTGCGGTGCTGTTTATTTTTTCCAGTGCAATAACATTTAGAGAAAATCATGAGCTGAATTATCAGTATTGCTACTAATAAACAGTTTGCTCATTTTCCCATTTCTAGAGATGCATGGAAGGCCCTCGCTTCACACCTGAGTGAATCAAGCTAACCTCTTCTCATTAAAGGGAGGGAGGATTCATCGGAAAACAACAGTGGACCCAATCTAGTGAAAAAGCAGGACCATTATTAAAGAATGCCTTGCCTGTACTGTGGGACAAACATAACACTGGCCCTTAGCATTATAAAATTAATCAAAAGGGTACCTGAGGAAACTAGGAAAGCAGGTGGAGGGTTAGGCTGTGGAAATCTACATTTAATCCAGTAAGGTGGCTGGTAGCTCAATGAGCCAAACTCAGGCTGGCATGTGGAAGTTTTCCAGTTTGAATCCACCCTCCTAGGGAGCAAGACACTCAGAGCTAGCTCCCTGGGTGTTGAATAATGGCTGCCCTCTTCTTCTCCAGTGGATGGATTAAATGCAGAAAACAATGTCATCGTAACATGTATGTGTAATTTGTAAATCGCTTTGGACAAAGGTGTCTGCTAAATGAATAAATGTAAATGAGATTGCATAGATAATCCAGTGACTGCCTGCTTGGGTGTGTTACACACTGTTGTGTTTAATTACTCACTTAATACAGCCCTGTGCTCTTTCCATTTAGGGACTGTTTCACAAGAATACATTCATACACAGTGAGTGTAAAATGTGTGGTTTAAAGTGTTTGCAGACTGGTGCTTTACGGTTATACGCTAAGCTTGAATGTTATATACAAACACCTTAGTCACTCAGAAAATGTCCCAAATGCTTTGCTTATTAATAAGGTGCAACAGGAGATGGGTGCTGATGATCTCATGTTCTTAGAATTGCAGTACCAGGGCATCACAACGTTCCCAGCTACAGAGCCGTTTAAGCGAGGTTGGCTTGAACTTTGATCATGCAAAGTGTGGCATGTTGACTGTGCAAAACCTTTTACTTTAAGTGCTGTCATATGTCATCTTCTAGTCAGTCATCTTCTATACAGCTTCATCCAGTTAAGCGTTGGGGGGAAGCCTGGAGCCCATCCCAGAACACATAAGATGCAGGGCAGGGGACATCCAGGGCGGGGCGCCAACCCACCACAGGGCACGCACACACACTATGGGCAAGGTGGACACACCAATCAACCTAACCCGCATGACAGCGGGAGGAAACCGGAGAACCAGGAGCAAAACCGTCAAGCACAGGGAGAACATGCAAACTCCATACACACAGACCCAAGGCAGGAATTGAGCCCCAGGCCTGGAGGTGCAAGGCGACAGTGCTAACCACCATGTCACCGTGCTGCCGTTATCATATGTGTGTAAGACATAGAGAGGCCAATATCAGAAACCTGAGGTGGGACAAAAATAGAAAACATGGAGCACCCCATAATTTAAAAGAGAAAGCTCTTTTCAAAAGCTCAGTATGTGTTGTTAATATGAAATGTATAGAAATGTATAAAAACCTAGATATACAGTATTGTACGTCAATGTACAACATTTGTATTATCTACTGTGATAACTGTGTGTAATATTTTCGCTATGCTGTTCATCTAAAGGTTTATGAGGCAGGACATGGTAGTGGATCAACATACAATCAATTTTTATTTGGATAGAAACTGAGTTTAGCAACATCAAATGCAGGAGAAATCAGTGTTTGAAATCTAATAAAAAGATGAGCTGCTCCAGGGCAGAGAGCAGAAGACGTCACTGTATCTGCTGACATGTCAAGTGACAGGATAGTGGGCTATCACATTAGCTTTACAGCTCAGCACATCTTTCTCCTTTAGACGTACATTAGACTCTTCCAAGTGAACGAAGCTGTAATTTCTTGTGAATGATTTGAATGAGTGATTTGTTAAATTTGGAAGACTTAACCCCATTACCTATCACCAGTTACTGCTTTCTGGAGACTCAATCCCCATTACCTATCACCATTACTCCTTTCTGGAGACTCAATCCCCATTACCTATCACCAGTTACTCCTTTCTGGAGACTCAATCCCCATTACCTATCACCAGTTACTCGTTTCTGGAGACCAAGTTCCTATTACCTATCACCAGTTACTCCTTTCTGGAGACTCAATCCCCATTATCTAACACCATATTCTCCTTTCTGGAGACCCAATTCCTATTACCCATCATAATATTAATCTTTCTGGAGACTCAATCCCCATTACCTATCACCAGTTACTCCTTTCTGGAGACCAAGTTCCTATTACCTATCACCAGTTACTCCTTTCTGGAGACTCAATCCCCATTATCTAACACCAT
>JABJVR010006954.1:32084-48565 GCA_025773905.1 Chitala chitala
ATTCTCCTTTCTGGAGACCCAATTCCTATTACCCATCATAATATTAATCTTTCTGGAGACTCAGTCCTCATTACCTATCACGAAATTCTCCTTTTTAAAGATTCAGTCACTATTACTGTCTGCAATACTGTTGTCACGCCCTCTCATTAGTTGCCGCCAGCCACGGCTCATTCCTGTCAAGGCTTATAACTACGATGAAGCTTTATAACTGTCTATTATCTATTACTTAAGTATTACAGAGCATGCAGAATACAGTCAGTTTTTCTGTGTGTCTAGTATGTCTACTCCTTCTTGTTTCACACCTAACCCTTACCCCTCCTGCCTCCTTAGTGTCTTTCCCTGCCTGCGTCCTCATTTTGGACAGCCTGAGGGTGGGAAAGGGCCCAATGCCTGGACCCTGATTCTATCCTTCTGATTGCAGATTTGGCTTTGGTTGACAGAACATAATAAAAATATAGCCTCACAGCCTCACTGAACTTTGTTCTGAGCGTGACAACTGTAGCAAGTCACCTATAAAAGTTAATACTATCACTTGTTATTATTAATTATTGGTTCCTCCCATGAGTTTTTAATGAAAATGATTACACGTCACACATAATTATGGTCAACAGTATGTAAATGTTTGGATTTTGCAGTGGTTTGCATACAAGAACATATATATAATGAATGAAAATATTTGTAAATGTTTTTATGCAGGTAATTTTATGATATCATATCACAAGTATAATACACAGGTTCTTACTGAAACACAGTTTTCAAAGTTTAAATGTAGACCCTACATTAAAAAAATAATAATTCCAAAGTTATTTTATGGCTGTGATAGTGTTATGTTATATACATATATATATATATATATATATATATATATATATAGGAGGAATTACTATTTACAAAATATTGTGGCAAGATAGAAAATACAAAAATTTTGGTTACATTTATGAAATTATTTATAAATGTAAAGAATTAAAAGATATTATTGTTTGAAAAAGATTTTACATATTTGAAGATGCAGAGGGAGTGGATTATGTATAAAGGTGCCAGGGTCAGACAGAGATGAAATCAGGTTTCTCCTGACCTACTCAATGCCCCTACAGGCTGTAGTTCAGCAGGCCAGTCCGTCCCTTGACCAGCTTCCAGAAGATGTTGCCACCACCATAGCAGACCCTCTACAACTTACAATATTTGTTACATATACTGTACAATCTGTCAGTTGCCAATTTTGTTTCTTTCTATATAGATGCTGTTTATTAGTAGGCATTTACAACACATTTTAAAGTTTAGGAAATTCTCAGACACTATCAAGAACCAGACATATTGCTACAGTGTTGAGTCACCAATTTTGCTGTGTTTTTTTTGTTTTTGTGATGGTATTGTGTTGGTGTGAGGGTGCTGTGCTGGTCTGAGGGTGCCATGTTGGTCTGAGAGTGCTGTGTTGGTCTGAGAGTGCTGTGTTGGTCTGAGAGTGCTGTGTTGCTTTCATATATTGCTTGTTAATAGAGCTCTCTGCCTGCCATGTTGACCATTGATTATCGTGTGGCTAAGACAATGCGAGGGGCACTCAACTAAGTCCTTTCGAGATGCTCTCTGAACAGGCCTTATGTACAGAGTTGATTGTACCACATTTAATAATGAGAAAAGACCCCCATACTAACTGCTAAAGGGCAGATTCACTCAGCTTTCATCAGGCCTGATTATAATTCATGGTCCTCACGGCAGAGGTAACTTCCAGTCTGTGTGTTAACATTGCGTTTGTGCTGCATGGTTCTTTTTCACATCACATATAGTGTTTGCTCTCAAGCATTTATTAAAATGATATATATATATATATATATGAAAGTCAGGCAATCTAAAGACATTAAATCTATGGAAGTAGTGATCACAAGAATCCGTTTCATTTGATGATTTTAGAAAGAGACGAATGGAGCAGGAAACATGCGTGATTAAGGTAAAACTGCAGCCAAATTGCACTCTCACATTTTTTTTAAGTTGCAGACTTGTTATTGGAACAGGGCCTTAGGCCCCCCCACCTGAGTTTCTGTGTGTTGGTTGTCACGGCAACCTTAGGCACAACATTGGGTGTAGAAGATGATATTGCCGTTTCTGGCGTGTGTGGTTTCCCAGGCACCCCACAATGTAACCACAAGGAGAGCAGAACATGGGAACACAACTGCAATTCAAAACGAAAGTATTGTGTTTGACAAAAACGTCAGTTAGGTACGAGGTCAGAAATCTGTGAACAACTTTTTGAAAATGTATTTGTGATTGCTGTTTATTCATACATACAACAATGAATGGCGTGACTCATCTACAGTTCAAAAAAGAAACATGCGATGTTAACTTTTTACTGGGATATGCCTAAAGTCATATAAACTGTAACAAAGTGCTTTGTTTCAGTGTAAACGCATTTTGTTAAGTAGGAGTTATTTTAAATGGTCAATGTGAATGGCTGGGATATACTGTCAGTTTTCAGTCAGCATCAAAGTATCAGCAAACATTGTATCAGCTACATAATAACATTCTGTCCTATATGACCACACCTTTAACCATTAATCTATCCATCTATTCACCAGAGGGTTGAAGGTACTCATGAATCCACACACTTACAAACAAGGGACAGTCCTAGGAGGCGGATTCAGAAGACGGGCAAAGGAGAACAAAGGAACTGTGATGATAACAAGCCGACATGTGGGCACAAAGCTCCATCTTTTTCCTCCATCCTCCATGTCATGCATAGACAGGTGCATGAGAGAACAAGATGGTAAATCTGTGTTTTAGCTAAAGCCCAGTGATGCCAAAGTGACACTGAGCTGTCTGCTTTTACGATTTCTAACAGGCTGCAAAGATCAGACTCATGTAGTCCAAGCTAATAATTTTATAGATGCAGCAGCACAACTGGGCCTGGTTATATTTAAAGCATTTTAAACCCCACCCAAACCACAAATACCCTATCGACTGAACCAAGACAACCATAAAATGCACACAAGTAGTCAATGTGGTTAATGCAGGCTGTTTGAGTTTGGGTAGCATGAGTGCAATGCTGCGCTGTGCATAATGCAAAAGTGTGTGACCACTTTGAAAAGGTCTTCAGATCATCTAATTCTAAGTGAGTCATGCTGAAGACTGAGGCGATAAGGGACCTTTTTCATGTGGGAGTGTAAATCTATAAGATTAGCAGTCTGAATTTGTGCATGTAGCATGCCTTCTATTTGCTGTTATTCTGTTCTCCTATTTGCATCATGACGTCTTTGCTCATTTTTCTCTGCTCTATAAGAATGAATTAGCACACAAGGTACAGATGAAACCTTGAGTTATTCTTTAAAATATGCTAAATGATATGCACTTCACAACAGTTCTTTTTTATGTCTTGTTCTGTTTGTTCCTTTGAATTAAATTTTAAGTCCAAAAGCAATACCTTCCCACTTAAAATGATTCATTTAACAGAACCGTTAGCCCAGGAAATATTTACATTTTTTTCCACTATATTTTAGTTGTTTTCTAACATGGAGTTTAGTCATTGTAAACTCTCTGTGTAATATCTTTATAGACAGTTTTGACTGGTGTTATAAAGTGGTCATGCATTCATGAAAAACATGCAATATAATTGAGTTCAAGTATCACTACACAAAGCATTCAGGTGAAAATGGAAAAGGTGTGTCACAAAGCCAGACGAGATCTAAGTGCAAGAGGGAAAAAGTTTTATTCAGGGCAAAACAAGGTACAAGGGAATACTTGGGTAATAACAAGGCTGTGGTTTACCATAGATCAGCTATACACAACACCCTTCTCTGCTCTACTCTACTCTACTCTACTCACAACAATCCAACTCGAGGAAAGGCTGGAGAACACTGATTACGGCCATAAACATGGGAGAAAAGACACGCTGAAATAGCGACATCTAGGGGACACTTGGGACATGACAGGCAAAGACCATTGCTGGAAAGAGAATCTGCAAGGCCACAGAGATTGCTCTTCAAAACAGAGTAATTTTCCCATTTGGGTGCTTGACAAGATGGTTCTCTCATTGATATATGTTCCTGTTACAGGACCCAGCAGCTCACTCATGGAGGACACCCCAACCACATCTTTGCTCAGCACTAACACCTCCCCATTTCCCAGCCTTCTGAACCGGTAACCTCATTCCTTCATCACAGCCGTTATTTAACAATGACCTCCATTCTTCTTCACGGAGTATTATGGTTAAACCTCCTTCCCAAGTAAGTGGTTTTCAAACAGGATTGTGTGACTTATCTGTCCACAGTCACTAAGCTTCTCAGTTATTACGGTCACCCTTTCCATTACCAAATACTGACCTTCATCCTTTTAAATATCTGCTTAATGTCAGGGCCACTACTCTAGGTTCATCCTGAGCAAAGCTTCCAAACTGCAACCTCCTTTTGACTTCTTTGTGTAAGCATGGTTTGCACCATACAGAATGCACTTATGTCTTAATGAAGGTCTTCAGTTTTCTTACATTTACAAAACAACACCTTATTTTACGTTGGTTTGGCTATCTGTGTGTTCTGTGTGGGCCTGTACTTGTAGCTTTTATCTGATCCCCTTATTCAGAGGTTTGGGACTTTGAAGCAGTGTGTATGGACAGTGTCTTGTTAGATTTATCCCTCTGAGTTATTGAGAAGACGGCCGGGTTAATGAATCACAGCGGTACACTTGGAGAATCCTGTCAGGTTCTCTGAATGATGCCAGGAACCCATTGATTCATTATTGAGCAGCTGCCCCGTTACTTAGAGTGGGGCCCATCGTGGTTCCTAAGCTATTGGAACGACTTTACCCCTCTTCATTGGCTTGTTGTTGTTTAACCTTTGAACCTGTCTCATTTTCCTTGGATTGCATGAAACCCACTAAGAGTCATGCAAAGAGTTAGAGTGCAGGTTCATTGATTTATGCTTTTATTCCTTCAGTTTAGACTTAGAGCAGGAAATGTTTTTATTCAAATGTGACTATCAAAACACCAGCAGGCCTTCTTTGCAGCGTGATGTTCATTGACCTGGATCGTTTCATTTGTATGCAGTGTATAGTATGTGAATGGCGTTAACATCACTTGTGAACTTACAGCCATAAGTAGCTCTTCACCATGTAATGGGCATTGATTCATTTGCCGCTGAAAAATATAGTGTCCACTGTCACTCAAAAAAAAGGAGTAGTGGCATTTTGTGTGAACTATAGGGATCTGAGTGAAGAACACTATGTGTTTTGTGTTTTTCACGAGGGTTATAATGTTAGAGAGCTCTAAGTGGCCAACATGGAACAGAGGTCCACTACAATGGCGAAGAATCAGGTTCGCACTCTAGGCTGCGTTCAGGCACACCTGTATACTCACCTGCAGTGAGTGTAATCTTTGCATTAATGACAACAGCGAAGCTGTGCGTGTCAGCATGCTTCGGCCTCCGCTGTCCCAATTACCTCTGGGCAAATTGCAATTTCCTGCTTCAGGCGTCCAGTTTCACCCACAGTGGAACGTGTGGAAGATACAGAATCACACACAGGTGTGCAAAAACTCATTTCAGCAAGAAAATTAAGTGCAGAAATGGCAAGGTAGATAACAGCTGTTCATCATCCAGCTCATGTGAATGCAGAAGACTGGTACCAGGCTGCTATTTTACTTAATTTGGTGACAGAAAAAGCTTGCAAATTTACAATATGGAAGTAAAAATGCTTCTCTAATAACAGCCTGTTGGTAACCTTTTCGCTGAACTCTTCCTGACCTTAAACAGTTAACAAAATTGGACCACCTAAAAGAGTTGCAGTCCATAGAGAAATATAAAATGATAAAAAATTCTATGACTGATTCTATAGCTGATTTTAACCAAATGAGAAAGTAGAAGAAACAAAAGATGATCTCACAGGACTCTTGTAGAACAGTGAACCCTTAAGGTCTCCTGCACAAATCTGTTGTGGATATTAACGAAGGCGGCAAAGTTGGAAGTAGATTATCTGCTCACGTCTTCCCGGTAAGTGCTTCCTCCTCTTTGTTTGTCTCATTGCCCATTGTTTAAGGACTCGACTGACACAAGCCCCTCTGCCTGTCAGGTACAATGTGTCTCATTATTATATTTTACCTTCAATCTAAAAAGAGAGTTTAGAATCCTTGCTCCCACAATGGCTTATTTCAAGTAGGTCCATTTAATGAGGCATGTGTTCTCCATCTTTACCTAGAACAAGGTATTAGGTGAAAAGAATCTTAGAACAGACAAAGGGTTTACTGCTTTAATGCTGTTTTTAATGTATGACTCACCCTTTAAATGAAAAGTCAGACAGAAGGCTTTGTGCTCAATGTGACCTTAGATAAATATGACGTGCATGTTGATGTCACAGATGCTGTGCTCACTTTTCTGAGAACCCTTTTGACCTCTCAACATAACTTTTTGATGTACATCTATTGGCCTCATCTCGATCTGGAACAAACACATTTCCATCATTAGCACCAGGCTTAGTTTAAGTCAATTTATACACTATGATTTTACTGTGTTAAAACTCATCTTGTGCATCACTATTTTTTCTTTTTTTTGGTGTGCATTGCTTTTCGGAGCTAATGAAATGTGATAGATAACTAGATTTAAGAAGCTTGTTGCTAGAACATTTCCATCTTTATAGCTCTTAAAGCACAAGCAGTCCTACTGAAAAATCATCTTTCGTGTCTCTTTCTGCTCATGTTTAATTGACTGCGACTGGCATCCCCCTGAACTTGCTAAAAACGTGTCGAGTATTAGACATGTTTGCCACCTTTTCTGATCTCACCTTAACTTTCTGCCAAGTCGTTTGCAGGTGAGACGTCAGTGTAGAGGGAGCAAAGACAGACAGCGAGTGGTGGCACATGCAGCTATGTGATTCCTCTGCCTACACAACGTGGGGTTGGCGGGAAAGTTAATTTTATCTTCTCAGGCATTCTCAGAAGACAACCAGGCTGCCTGTGAACTGTGCATTACTAGTAAGGAGGCATTTGCCCTTGCTTTTTCACTCTTTCCAGCATTTGCCACACATGGCTTGAGAGAACGCCTGTTGGTGTTTGTGACTGAGGAGTGATAGACATGGATAGCAAAGCCATGGAAGCTAACAGATGGGTGTTCTTCTGCCAGATCCAGTGGGGAGGAACACTTTCTATTCTGGGAGCAGTTAAAAACAGGAGGCTTGATGGCGTCTTAGAGTCACAGCTGTACAGTGCGTTGACTCCAGGAGGCTGTCACTTCTTTTCAACAGACATAGAGACTTGGGGTTGGCTCATGTCAGGCATGCAAGGGCTGCACACCTGCACCCCTGTTTCTTACACTTCATATTTTCTAATCCTATGTGCGGAGTGTTGACTTTTTCACAAATTTATGACGTTCATCTTAACCATGGTGAAAAAATTGCTGTAATTTGATCCTCAAATATACTCTCATTTGGCTTTGGGTTTCCACTGAATTTACTCAGTTTATAACTTGCAAAGCTAATTAACATTAATTAATGTTTTATATTCGTGAGTTTACATTTCATTTAATGCACCAGATTCTGTTAGGAATTAAACAGTCATTGCTGGCACTGCTATTGACTACATTCTCCTATGACAATGCCCATTAGATAAGGCATCTCCCCTGTTGAAGCCTGTTTGCAGGGCTACCTCAGGGCTCAGTTGTGGGCTCCTTAAAGTGTAGGTAAAACCTGTACTGCTATGGTTGTGCAGTCTTGTCTCACAGTTTCTCCTATTGCTGATACTAGGACAATTTTCAGTTACTTTTCGTTTCCCTTCTGAGTCATAAGTGTCCTCGTGGGCCACATTTCTATTTCTGACTGTAAGACACCCCACTACCTGGAACACAGTCTGCTTAGGAATGGACAGCTACATCCCTCAGCCATATCTCTCAGCTTCAGTGGTAGCCCTCTCAGATCTCTCCATCAACACAGATGGTTCTGCACTAGTCCTCTTGCCTGCTGCCAAGAAGCAGAGTATTATTGACGATGGCAGCCTGTCCATGGAGAATTTTATATCTACTCATTATGTCTACTCAAGAACCCTGTCTACACACTGAACCTGTTACCCAAAATACATTGATATTACAAGTTAATTGAAGGATACATTTTGAAGGCATGAAATCATGTATAGCCGGGAAGAGACTGTATGTACTGTACTACATTTGTATGTCAATGTAAATGGTACATCATTGTTATTACTAATGGACATGAGATATATTGTAAAGGAAGAAAATTTATTTAAAAATACAGTTATCTGTGGTTAGACTCAGAGTCTGCACTGATACACTATAATTTGTAATATAATAAACCAGGACACACAGCACAAGGTAGGCTAATGTATAGGCCTGTATTTTTATTGCAAGTAAAAGTCAGTCAGTCAGTCAGTCAGTCATCTTCTATACCGCTTCATCCTGTGAAGGGTCACGGGAAGCCTGGAATCCATCCCAGGACACATAGGGCGCAGGGCAGGGGATACCAAGGGCGTGTCGCCAACCCACCGCAGGCAAGTAAAAGTGTGGAGGATTTTTTAACCTCAGAGGGGATGATTGACCCTTGTTGGCAGTGTCCTTGCACCTTTGCTTGGTCTGCCTTTCTCTGTTCAGGGCTTTGCCTGACTGCCTATGTAAAAAAATTGATTTTGTATAATTTAGGTCAGAGTGAGATGCAACTTTACCATATTACTGTTCGATTGATTTTAACCTTTCCAAGCATGTTCTTAATATCTTCCACCTTTTGTCCCTTTTCAAACCTGAAAGTCAGTCTGCATGATAATTTAAACACTGTTTCTCTCTGTTGATGCCTGCTGTTATATTAACTGTAGAAATGGTTTTAATGAACAGCGTAGATTGTAGACTAGAGCTACATCTTATAAGAGAACCATAGATTAACTGAAAGAAATTCAAAACTGTAAAAGAACACATATAAAAAATGAGTAACATAAAAAAAAAAACAATTTATACAGGTAGAGAGCATTGGAAGACAGTTCTTTGTGGTTTGTTTGAAGTTTGCTGCACATTTTTCACACAGGCTGGGAATCTAACCCCATTATTTATATTCTTAAGCTTCTAATTTATTTTTCACTTTTATTACTCCAGTTGTGGCTGTTATGGAACCTTTTCTAAACATAAGCCCAGTGGAAATAAACAGCATTAAACTAAATCATAAAGTCTGTTCAGCATTGAGCAGCTGTTTATCTTGGTTTATCTTCAGTGCTAGTTTGGTTCAGCTATGACACAAGAAGTCTGTTTCATATGATTAATTGTCATGTCAACCAGAGCTTGAAAATAATGAACCAGATATTAATGGCTGACTTCAACATACAATAATATATGTGCCATTGTATGCTTGTAAAAAAATGAACAACTTTATGATTTATTACACATTTTCTCTGGGCCACCTAATTGTTATTACTATCAGTGCCTAAATCTTGAGGTAGCTAACTGCTGACTCTGGAACAGAGAATTCCCACCAGTGTTTAATCCCTCATCGCTTTTCTGAAGTACCGCTAATTTGCCAGCTGTAATCATGACCATGAATCAGTATCTACATCCCCGGTTGGATTTCTCACACGGAATCGCTTTAAGGCAATTCAAGGTATCTCAAGCATGTTTTTAATGTTATGTTTCATAATTTGTTTTGAGGGTATTATTTTGCCAGTGATCATATGATCACAAGTACCCTGTTTGGTCATACCCCTGTCATTTTCAGTCTGATATTTTATGTAATAATAGAAAAAAAAATGCTCCATCCAGGTTGTGTTCTTTGCGAAATGTGTTTTGATCCAACTTCCCATGTATCCGTGGGGTGCAGATAAAATTGTGTCTGTCAAAAACTCTACTCCGGTTTAAAAAGGCAAAGGCTGGAAGCCAGCGTATGGTTAATGCTCTTTATTGGCGCTTTGAAAAGGAAAAAGGTCGTATATATCACTGGAAACTTTCTGTCTTTGTTCCATAGACCATTTTACAGTTTGGTCTTAATGATAATGATCAAGGTGTGCACTCGGAGGCAGCAGCTGGTGGTGGGCCAGCAATATTGCCAAACAAATGCCTCCTGAGCGGATTTCATAATGTTCGCAGCCTGGCACTGAACAACGGTGCCAGGCTAGAAAATGCACGATCAGTTGCGTGTGCCTGCGGTTTCTGCCGATTTCCTCTCCGGAGGACACTGGCCTTAAGCAGGAGCTGTTCGATGACTACATTTAAATTAGAAAGGCCTGCATTCCTAAATAACCCCTTGGAGAGTTCTTTATTGGATTTTTATGAACAGGAGGGTACTGGGCCAAAACTCCAGGCTCTACTTACTTTGGATGGTAAAAGGGCTGGCATGCCACTATTGTCCAGTCTGTCTGTGTTACTTAGAGCAAGCTTGCTTTTGTTCTTCTACTCTATGAAAGGGATGCCGATGTCCATCTAATTCTCTCACTAATGCTCCCTTCTTCTGTTTAATTACAAGTATTTTGTGCGTGTGTGTGTCTGTGTGGAACTGTAAGTGTGCTGTTCAGATTGCTCAGAAAAGCTGTTTTAATGAGATTAATATTTATACATCATTAGTTACCTACATGCCATTATTTAGAATTTCTGCTCTAAAGCAATTTTTATTTCTACTGGAGAAACACAAACATTATTTAAATAATGTATATTTTCAAATTTCCCAGATTACAATCCCACATTCTGTTTACATGTATTGCTTCAGAAAAAAATGACGGTTGTGATATATATTTACACCTTAAATTAAATGCTGCATTATTATCTAGGGATTACTGCCTTAGTCCTCACACTCAAACTAACTCCAAATGTGCACTAATTTGTAAGCAGCTGCTTGCTAAATTACATCCTCTGGCTAATACTGCAGTTTAACATGGGCCCCACTTGGAGCCACATAGAGGAACTGTTAGCCAACATTGCTAATTGTGGTAATTACAACACCATCTCTGCATCTTAGCAATTGTTGCTCTGCAGGTTCTCTACATCAAAGTAAAACACACCGCTTGCTGTAAAAAAAGGTAGCATTTTCCGTTTGAGAGTCTGCAGTTTTTGATCACTGGGGATGTGGGGTAAAAATGGTGCATATATTGTTTTGTACTTTTCCTAAGCCCAGAGATGTGGGACTTATTTAAAAAAATATGTATTTTTCTTCCTGGATTTATAGGGCAGCTCTGCCTCCAAGTGTTTGTGTGGAAGGAAGACGAGAAAAGATTTCACGCATCCATGAAAAACCGATTAATATGTAATTTGTCATCTAACCAAACTTTAAAATTACTTATTAATTACTGCTCCAACTGCTTGTACTGGACAGTGTCTCAGTGGGTCTAGAGCCTCTCCCAGGCAGGACAGGGCACAAGCAGGGATTCACCCTGGACAGGGTGTCAACCTGGGCACCAACAGGTTCAGAGCTCCCGTTTTACCATGCCTATGGACTGTGAGCCAAAACACCAGAACATCTCCGGGAAACCCACACATGAACTGGAAGAGCATGTTAAGGCCATACATGCACTTCTGAGAGCCAGACAACCCTGGCAATCTTAGGTAGATGTGCTATCCACTGAACGAGGCCATGCCTAAAAATGGTTTCTTGAAGTAGTATTTGATGTTACAAAAAGAAGCAAACTTAAATATACATCCACTCCTCGTTTAGCAGCAACCTTGGTAAGCAATCATTTGCAAACACGACAGTAAAAAAAAAAAAAAAATTATAAACGTTCTGACCAGTGCCCAAATTTATGACCAAATGTCATTAGAATTGGAGAGGTCTTTGAATTACAATGTGCAACACATTAAAAATGTCCACTTTGTGAGGGACAAAGCATCAAAGAAATTGTGTGTGGAAGGCTGAAGGAAAGTCGTGAGCACAGTCACGGTCACGCATTGGCTACTGTGATTTTCACTTAGCAACCGTTTTGCTTAACGACCGTCGGCATCAGAATGGAGCTCGATCGTTAACAAAGAGAGGATGTGTATGACTTTGCATATGTGGCTGTGGTGCTGAGTGTGTTAAAGTCTGTTCTCCAGGCCTCTGAAGCTGTTCCAGTTTCACAGTTTTGTGCAGGATCCTAAAAGCCTTTGAGCGGCGCAATCTGCAAACAGCAGTTCCAGCAGCATCCATTCTCTGGGCACCAAGGGCACCGTCTCAACAGGCTCCATAAATCAAAGTGCCCTCGATTATGACACAACAGTTCAAAGCAATTAAGCATCCAGGAAAATAAAAAAGAGGAGTTGGTGGGGTGGGACAAAGACATAGACTGGCCTACTCACAGGAGGATGAAAAGAAACCCAAACTCATGCTGCATAATCCGCAAAGGAAACAGACCCAAATATGCATGCTGCTCAGATCTCCATGACTCTGTGGAGTGACGAGAACTACGGAGAGGTCAGGTGTCACTGGTACTAGCCTGGGTTTACTGGCATGTAATGGAACATGAGAGGGCCACAGACACATAGCACATGAGACACCTGCATCCATTAAATTAGCATTGGAGACAGGGTGGTAATCACACTGCCTGACCAGACTCACAAAGCTCAGTTCCTCACCCTCCACATCTATCTATTTATCTATTTATCTATCTAACATACACATGTATATATAAAGTAAATGAAACCTGTTTGCGCTTCTTGTAGTTGTGCAAATTAGCTTATTTATTTATTAAACATCTGGCATCTCTTAAATTGTGCTTTGAGCTTGTTAATTTTCTTAATTAAGATTAAAAGAGAAAGTTTGGACACAAATGTCTTTTCGTTTTCTTTACCACCATGCCGTGCTTCAGCTTCTGATTTAATTAATTATCTTTTGCTGCGGTGCCATGCCTTAGCCGGTCCCAGGATGCTCCGCTAATGACTTATTGAGTAACAGTCGTGTAATGGGGGTGTCGTCGCACCGTAAAAGTGCATCATTTGAATTTTAAGGTGTGTGACTGTGAAGGCAGGTGAGGCAAATTGAACATGTCACATGCTTGTTGCGCCTTGCTGTGGACACCTATCAGTTCTGCCACAGTCTCTTTGCCTGTTGCACAGTGTCAGTTCTTGTTATTTTCTAAACGATGCTCAGCTGGTAAACAATCATTAGTTAAGGGGGCCTGTGTTAGGACACTTCTGTAAAGTGTTATGGAGAAGTTGGCGCTGCTCATAACGGTCATGCAGCTCCCATGGTACTGTGGCTTTATGTCTTCCTCGGTGATGGGTCTGTCACACAGTGTGGCAGGGCATCATTTTCTAGTCTATGAGGATCCGTTGTAACCATCCTTGCCCCATTCTTTTTTTGTCATGTACTGGACAGTACGCCCTTCCTCTGTGCCCTCACCACCGTGAGCTGCAAAGAGGCTGAGAGACAGCTGGCGTGGATGTACTCAAACAGCTGGACCTTAAGAGCTTCTGCTGCCAACCCCCAGCCGGCCTTGTCATTAGCGTGCCCGCTGTCCAGCAGCAATCCGCTCTCGGTGTTCTCCGTTGCAGCAGAAAAGCTCAAATGGAGGGTCACGACCTCTAAAAAGATTCACATTAGTCTGGTGTGGCCTGAGCAAAAGCAATCAAATCAGCTTAACAGGAAACGTGCATTAGTGCTGCAAGAAACACGTAAAACTCACATCTCCATTACTACAGCTTTAATGAATATGAACTTTTAAGAAAGTGGCTTGATCAAGCAGTGCATTGTATTAAATGGAAAGTTATTAGTGGAACTGGACATCAATGGCACAGTATTGTTGCCAGCATTGCATGGGAGAGTACAGTTTCCGTAAGTCATGATTTCAAGCTCCGAGCAAGACTTGCCAAGTGAACCAGTCAAAAAATGCAAAAAGGATGAGGTTGTCCATGCATTGAGTATGGCATGCCATGGTTGAAATAATGGCTTAATGGAAACTATCTTACATTCACAACCCCCAAACCCATTCTGGGGGTGGATAAGCTTTGATCTTAAAATGAATCCAGGTGCGGTGCTAAATGTGTTGTCTAACGGGTCCCTCTGCAAAAATTTCTAGGGTAAAGTTTGATCTAAGAAGTAAAGAAAAACTTTTGTGCAAAACATTACCTCTGACCTCTGAGAGTGTGCAAGGGTAGGATAATGTTACCTTTCATTCTGAAGTCAATACACATAGGATAGTGGTATTTACAATCATCAAAGAAACATAACGTAAATATTTTTAGGATTTTACCTAATTTACTATAATAATAAGGTTCAACTTTACTGAATAACCACATAAACAAATAAGGTCACAGGTGTTCCCTGTTGCATCCCGGTGGTGAAGTTTTTGTGGCACTGGCAATATATCTCTGTCCACAAAGACTTCGATGTACTGCGGAATTTAAAAAGGATGTGCATGATTTGTGGGGATTCCTCTCCATTGCTGATTAACGGCAGCATATGGGAAATAAATCCTTTAGATTCAGCTTCGTGCTCTCAGATGTGCTGTGACTGGAAACATATCGGCCCAGCTGCACTGCGACATTTAAAAGTGCTCTCTCAGCAAGGTATGTGCATACTGTAGCACCGAGATAGCCTCTTTCACTGTGGCACAAAAAGATATTAATTATATAATGGCCTCACCAGGAGTATGTAACTGAATAATACATTGATATGTGGCTGCTCCAAGACAACGCTGCTTGGCCCAGTTCTCTGTGGGAAAGCGTTTGTTCATTTATTCATCCTAGTTAACGCGAGCGGGCTGAATTCACGAACGGCAAGCAAAAGGGTTTTTCTGGGTGGTGAGTGATATGGGAGTTGTAAATTACGTTGCAGTTATGAAACTCAGTCAGGGGTCTTTCTCTTTAACGGACCCCTGCTGGGTTGGGGACATGCTTGAGAGGATGAATGAAATGACCAAGAGTGAGTTCAGTTGGCGCTGGCACCAGATGCAAAATGGATAGAACTGAGAGAAACCAGAGGTTAACGGTTTGGCTGTCTGCTTTAGACACATTCCGTGTGAGATGCCGGAAATGATAATATTGTATCGTGTGTTCATTTATTCATCCTAGTTAACGCGAGCGGGCTGAATTCACTCCAGGAAAGCTCCAGGAAAATCATCACGTATATCTTTCTGTATTATAATGATTACAAACCACTGAAAAAAAATATTGTGAAATTTACAAGGGGTAGGCAAAAATAGAAAAAAAAAATATTAACCAGGTTGAGGGCAATCTCTATGCTTTTGTAAAGCACTTTGGGTGTCTTGCAAAGTGTGATACAAGTGTAATGCATTATTACTATTGTCAGTTATCTTCTAAATTGCTTATCCTATTAAGGGTCAAGGGGGAAGCCTGGAGCCCATCCCAGAACACATAGGGCACAGGGCAGGGCACACACACACAATGGGCAATTTTGGAGGCACCAATCAACCTAACCTTTCATGTCTTTGTAGTGTGGGAGGAAAGCGGAGAACCTGGAGAAAACCCACCAAGCACAAGGAGAACATGCAAACTCCACTCACACAGATCCAAAGCAAGAATCGAAACCCAGTCCTGGAGGTGCGAGGCAACAGTGCTAACCACCACGCCACTGTGTGTGTAGTAGAACCTTCAACCATTATACAAGATGAGTGAAATTTCAGTTTTCACTCTGCACATAGGAACTTTCTAGAAAGGTTCCATGAGGTTTAGATCTAGTGACTCCAATGTAGTGATTGCTGAGTCCGTGGAAGGTGTTTAAACACATCCTGGTTTATATGGGACCATTATTACCCTGTGATATGGAACATCACAGACAGTGTTTTGCACCACAGAGTATACCTTGTCTTGTAAAATGGTCTCGTAATACACTGGGGATCTCAATAAAGTCAGTTATTCATTCAAACGCCTACAACTTTATGACAAAACGTCTTCATGACATCTGAAATATTTCTGGAAAAAAAATATCACTATTTGGGTGAGTAAAGTATATTCAGTACAGGTATACTGTATATTTTTAAGATGTTAAATTGTAGTATTGAAACAAATGGTTCTAACTTTAATGTTAATTTACCAATAAATTGATATTGGTATTATTACCAGTATACCATAAAACAATTATCACTACAGGAAACCAGCTTATAATACAGATCTTTAATTTGATATACTGGCAAGTGTGTTGTGAGCAAAGGCTAGTAAATATAGAGCGAGTGATGGATAACTCTGGAAGGTTTTTAATACATAAGAACATGTAGCATGACATCAGTCAAAGATATATAAACATTTCACCTTAGCCCTTACAAAACCCGTCATACCAGTTAGTCCCCCTAGTGCCCTGGCTGCTAAGTAACATATTGGACACAACAAGTGCTTTTTTAAACATGTTTCAGTAAAATAATAATAATAATAATAATAATAATAATAATAATAATAATAGTAAATTAATTTGGAAATGGGCAAAAAGAACCATAATAACGATTTAACAATAACTCGGGCAGTTTGAATGGCAGCGACGTTATGGCATTTGCATGATTTCATGATAACCTTTAAATCCCGACTGAAGACATACTTTTTTGATTTAGCCTTCCCAAAACAGTCTCTGTAGCTCACAGTAATTACTGCTGCTGGCGCATGCTGTACATG
>JABJVR010006955.1:0-11971 GCA_025773905.1 Chitala chitala
GAAACCTGGAGCCCATCCCAGAGCACATAGGGCGCAGGGCAGGGGACACCCAGGGCGGGGTGCCAACCCACCACAGAGAGTCATCCATGAGAAGCAAAATTAATTGTCAAAAATGTATCCATCGAATGTCTGTTCAAATACAACACATGTTACTGATAGTGTCTAGTATTTGTTGTACTTGTCCTGTTTATCTTAAGTTATGGAGGTCAGGTCCATATTAGTCAGAAAATCTGGCAAGCATTTCACCCAAAAGAGGTGAGTCATTCTCACGGTCACTTAGCAACAGCAAAATATTGTTTTGAGAACAAGGGAGCAGAATTACACACACAAGCATGTGCACGCACATACACACATACAGAACAAGAAAGGGAAGGGGGAAAGGGAGAAAACGAGAGAAAATGGGGGTGGAGAGAGATAGAGACAGAGAGAACAAGACGAAAACTGGAAGAAGGCAGGAGGAACAGAGAGAGGAAAACAGAAAGATGCAGAGTAAGAGAGAGTGCACTTTTACAGAGAAAGGTCATTTTAACTGAGGTAAATAAATTTTATATTTGGCAGTGTTAAAACCATCTATAATATAGTTCTGATTAAAGAGAACATCAAAGAAAACAAATAACGTTACATGTTCTTCAATAAAATCAATAGTACAATGTGTAAGTATTTCTGTGGTTTTGATGATTCACCATAGTTATTTTATAGTGTTCTTGTGTAACTTCTCAGTCTTGAGCAAATGTTGATGCAGGGCACACAAATACACCATACTGCAGCTTTGGAAATGCTTGTGCAATACCTCAGCTCTGTTTCTTAAATTCTTTAAAATTATTCCATCTTCCTGTTTTTGTAGTGTATAAATACCTTTAAATATTTGTATAGATTATTATAGGTTATTTTACCTACGCAATTCTGCCACATAATTTCTTCAAAATTTCAGCAGCTCCTCATGTTTTTCTCCAGTGTTAAAGTCATTCAAACGTTAAGGGAGTCAATGGTTAAGTATTGAGTGTGATTTAGTGCCAGATTCCTACTGTAAAAATGACAGAAGGTTGTTTCTAAAACTGTAAAGGAACGGCTGTTTGTAGGGCAAGAGACCAAATGCTAAAATGCATACATGCAAGTCAGACTCGTTATAAACCTCTCTTATCTCTGGGGACTTGACTTCAGCCTCAGCCAGCAGCTGCTTCTTCTTTGCAGAGGACCAGGGCAGACAGAGTCAAAGGGCTTCAGTCAGCTTCAGAGTTCTGCAGTGTGCTTCAGCATACTTCAACATGCTCTAATGTTCTGTAATGTGCATTAATGTGCTTCAGAATGCTTCAGTACAATTTACTGTAAAATAATGTGCATTAATGTGCTTCAGTATGTTTTAGTGTTCTGGAATGTACATTAATGTTATTCAGCATACTTTAGTATTCAGTGATGTGCATTAATATGCTTCAGTATGCTTTAGTGTTCTATAATGTGCATTAATCTGCTTCAGTGTGCTTCGTGGTGGCTCAGTGAGTTACATTGTGCTTGTGCAATGAGATTTAATATGCCTGAGTATGCTGAAGTGCATTTAATTGTGCTTCAGTATGTTCAACCCTCTGTTCTTGAGGTCAACATCATCCATGGTTTTAGGACAACCACAACTAGTAGGGTAATGGCAGACATTTGTCATTAAATCAGATCATTACACACATATACAGCATACAGTAATGCATAAACATGGATAGATGGGAAATTAAAGCTTTCATAGCACAATAATTTAATGTAGCATAATACATTTCATAATGTGCAAGGCAAACTCGGAATAGTGTGAAAAGGACTGAAATAAGATTGTGATTTTCTTTTATTTGCCATACAAATTGTGAAATACATAATCATTCGCTTATGGGGGGCAAAAAGATGTAAATGAGTATTTCTACAACAGGTGCCAATATAAATTACAGCCGTAGTCAGTTGGGTTTTTAAGCATTATTTTTTTTACAGTGAAACAAAACGGTGAGTTAATTTGAAATACAGAAGTACAAATTTTCCTTATGTCAGTACTTGATGACTAACTGATGATGTAGCTGGAGACATCTGTGATGTTGCACCATCTGAAAGTTTTAGATTGTGTAGCATATTTAAAGAGAAGAATGCAATATTAGAAGAATAACAGTAATACAAAGATAACATTTTCCTTGTAATAGAAATGTATAATATATTTAGTTTTGAGAAAGAACCGTGTAAAAGTTGACAGGAGGGACGCTTATTTAAATGGATCTTTTCCAATCTATTAAAAACTGCTGCTTTTTAAACAGGGCGGCACGGTGGCGTGGTGGTTAGCACTGTCGCCGCGCACCTCCAGGCCTGGGGCTTGATTCCTGCCTTGGGTCTGTGTGCGTGGAGTTTGCATGTTCTCCCTGTGCTTGGTGGGTTTTCTCCAGGTTCTCTGGTTTCTTCCCACAGACATGCAGGTTAGGTTGATTGGTGTATCCAAAATGTGTGTGGGGGTGTGTGTGTGTGCCCTGCAGTGGGTTGACACCCCACCCTGGGTGTCCCCTGCCCTACACCCTATGTGTTCTGGGATGGGCTCCAGGCTTCCCTGTGACCCTTAACAGGATGAAGCAGCATAGAAGATGACTGACTGACTGCTTTTTAAATGAGATTGATTCCTGACCTTATGTTTCCCTGCTTTAACATAAGTTTAACCTCATGTGTCTGAGCTTACAAATATTTTAATTTAAATTACAAGCTTAATCCTCCTAATTTTACAATGTGATGAAATATATTTACATATTATAACAGGAGATTGGATGGTTTGGTTTAAACCAGTTTTTCTTGTCAGCAGGTTTTAGGATACTTTGATCAATGTAAAAGCTAATCAGAGCTGTCTATCAAAGTATGGGAACATTTAATTTCTGAAATCTGAAGTACCTTAACCACAGAGGCTAATGATGTACCAGACGACGTCATACCAATTCGCTTTTTTCTTCAGAGAACCTACAATGTGGTGTCATTTTGAAAAGTGATGACTTTGAAAGGGGTTTGGATAATGGGGTTACCCGGGCAGCAGCGTCTGCCTGAGTCAGAGCATGACATCAGGCCCACAGGCTGGGAGACAGTTCGGCGCTGTGCGACGGAGGTTATGCCCGCGCTCCTATTGTGTGCCAGTTAATGCTGTCATTCAGCCGAGGGCCATGAAAACCGTTGAATAATCCAATGAAATGCACAGTTTAATGGGATGAGTAAAACAATTATGTGCCAGGGACACACGCTGAGTTCAACGTGTGAGTTTATAGAAGCTTTTGGATTTTAACTTGGCAGATTATATGGTTTGTATTTTCCTCAGTGTGTGATATGCAATGATTAAGATGAATCACATGGCATACACAGGAAAAAAAGTTTAAAGTGAATTAATAATAACATGTATATTGGTTACACATAATAAAATTATGTTTTCTTTACATGTTTGATGTATACTCCATCTATTAAATCCTGTTAACATAATTTATGTGGAACCATTGTAGATTTTTTTATATTAATCCAACAGAACCCTTTTTTCAATGCATGAAAACCAAATAAATGTGTCAGTAAGAGACAAAAAAAGATTAAGTATAAACAATTTTTGACACAGCAATAACAAAATTTTTGACAAATGAAATTATACACAAGACATGGTTTGACAGAGCAGTGTTGTTAAGTAAACATAAGGATCGTCAGTTTCTAACCTTAGACTGGTGATGGACAGTTGTGAGGACAGATATACAGGCTGACAGTTGGCATATATACCACTATTGAATAAGGTAAGCTGTTAGGAAAATTTCTCAAAGACCACTCAGTACACCGTCAGAGTTCAATAAGGTAGAAGCTCTTTAATACCTGCACAGGGGAGCTCTTCAATACCTGCACAGGGAGCTCTTCAATACCTGCACAGGGGAGCGCCACAGGCACAAGTCCTGCGACATTCAGAGTTACAACTGTTCAAGCATCAGTTTATATATTCTTTAGGGCGGTGGCTACAAATGTGAGTAACTGGGTGTTTACAAGAATGTACAAACTGGGGTTCTGTGAGACAAGATCTTTCAGTTGACCCCTCATACTAGGACGGTTTTCCTATTATCTCCTAGAACAATGTCCTAATTCATCTTTATCTTATCTTTGAGCCTTTGCTGTTTTCTGTACAACACATGTTTTTCAGCCCAAAGGTACAAGCATTTTGGCAATCTAGTTCTTGCTTAGTCAGCTACACAAAAGGTTTAACATTCTTAATTTTTCTAACATAAGCACTACCCATAACCTACATGTTAGGTACCTGCTGTGGATGGACAAAGCTTGAGAAACTGGCTTCACAGACAGAACTTGAAAGCAAGATATTAAAAAGTGACACATGAAAATAATATCAGACTGAATGTACTGTGGGATTTATTGATAAAAAGGTGCAAATACACCTTCAGTTGTTATATGTGTGGGCAGCACTCAAACCCAGCAGTGCAGTCAGCAATAAAACAGCATCGGTCAATCTCTTTACCACGCATTTACTTTAGACAAAACAAGCCAGCAAACAACAAACCACTCGGTAACTATATCTGTAATGTTACACAATACATAATATGTAGCTGGGCGTCAAGAGCATTGAGCTGGTGTTGCAGAATCTGGTCCTCTTCCTTTGCCTCCACATCCATGTTTGAAAGCCATGACACGCAACTATGATCCAAACATTATGGGTCACAGGTACGTCAGGTGTGGACCAACTCGTAGGCGTGTTCATGCGAGGACATATTCTCATTCACCAGAAAGCTGCACTTTACCATGGCTCAGACAATTAAAAAGAAAAAAAGTGATGTCGTCTGTAACACAGGTGGGTGTGACATTTGCAGAAGGAACTAGGTGAAAGTTGCCTGATTTCTTATTTGAGTAGACAGGGCAACTGCCACGGGAGCAACCAGCTGACGCTGGATGTAAAACAGCAACAAGACGACAGGCCGCTGTCCAGACGCACTTTGGCAGATCTCACCTGCTTGTACACACCTGCCATCGATGACCTTCTCACTGTGGGAGGGTACTTGCTTTTAAACTGAGTTTAAAAAAACCTCTGGCTACAGAGAGTGAAGTTCTTATTTAAAATGTAAAATGTTTTTATTTTACTTTTTACATTTAAATATGTTGTTACTTGAATTGGTTTGTGAGAACATTTTACGCTTGCACGGACACAAACACATACACACACAGATTTGCAACTTGATACCTCTGCCAGCTGTTACACCATCATCTCATCATCCTCCCTGTCCGTGTGCCTCATTCCAGACATAAACACTTTCCAGATGGTATCTCAGCAGAAGACAGGTTTGATGTTTGCACTGCCTACTTTGCCATGCTGTAATGCAGAAAGCCGTTGCGTACATGAAAACAAGCGTTTCAGGATTAAGGCTTTCCTTCTTCCAGTTTCTGTGGTCACCAGTTCAGGAGACCTAAAGAGAGCTGTCACCACGGTGACCATCACACTGAACCAGAAGTCCATCTGTGCAGAATGAGAAGTTGTAAAAAGACCAAAGAGCAACCATTTTACAAGTGCTAAAACTAACAATTGCAGTAATTCAACAGTTGAATTTAATTACTGAAGCTTTTTGTATGACACAATGACCTTGTCATCCATCCCACTCATTAAACTGAGAATGAAAGAAAAAAATCTGTTAGGCATTATCTAGTCAAGCATTCATTTAATGAGTCATCCCCAACAGCAAAATAAACATGTCTTTTAAACTGGAATAAATACAGACACAATATGCGTGTATTAATGCAATGTTGTCAAATGTGCGGGTGTTTCAGAGTAAATCTGAAAAGTAAATATGCATTAGGGCATACGCTTATAAAATTAAATATGCTGTCACTCTATCCATTATTCATGTACGTCAAAATATAATTTTTATGAGCATCATTCAATGTTTATGGAGAAAAATGAGCATATTTATTATTTGCTTTGTGTTAACATATGCGCACTGCTGCTGGAAACGTTTCTCTTTCTCAAAATACTAATTTCATTTCAATTTGTTGAATTTATGCTAATCTGCTCTAGTTAATTCATGGTCAGACACCAATAAACCTCTTCTGAGTTACAATTAAAATACCATGTAACATCTGAATATTAAAATGAGTTGTGTAGTAAACCACAAATACATACAAAAGAACACAAATGTAAAGGGGAGGATTGATCTAACTTATAAAATCTATAAAGAAAAAAAAACCTAAGCGAGTTTAAAGTTGGCATTTAATTGCAGAAGAATCTGTGACACTGTCTCCATTTCTGGTACTTTCCAAAGGGCATGTTGGATGCTTAAAACAAAAATTAAATAAATCAATACACCTGTCTATGTGACTGCTTTCCTTTCTGTTGTAAAACAAGTCTCTCCTGCTCACCCTTAGGTGTTGAATTAATGTTTTAAAAGCCCTGTTTGTCTTGTCTGACATATAAAATTAGAAAATCAATACTATCACCAGTTAAAAAGTGAAGTCTAATTTCATCTTACTGCCATCATGCTGCTTAGCGGGATGCCGTTGTGTCCGCTCCAAGCTCATCGTAACATATTAGTCAAGTCAAAGTTTATTTATATAGCGCTGAAACAAACCAAGATTGACCAAAGCACTTTACAAGAAGTTGCAAGTACAGCAGGACCTTCATATCCACTGATTCACGTAACCGCAGTCAAAAGCAAAGAAAAAAATATATAAAATATATAAAATTATGCAATTCACAACTTTTAAACCTTGCACCAATCAAGTGCGTACTGTACAGACAAGCATAAATATGATGAAGAGGACATTATTACTGATTCATCTCCTTTGTTTTGGTAATGATGGATGGGGACTGCACAGAGTGCTTGTGGGAAGCTGTAGTGTGGAGTAGACAATAAGGATGAACTCTACATTTACATTTAACATTTACATTTATTAATTTAGCAGTTTCTTTTGTCCAAAGCAACTTACAAATGAATAACAGTACACATGCATATTAAAACGAGGTTGACAGTATCTGGGAATCCATCTAACAATAAGTGCTGTCCTACAGTCAAAAGGGCACAAAATTCAATTTGGCAAGGTTATGAATGAGACAAGTATCTTTACTGAAATCAAGTGCATCCAGTATAGCAAACCATGAAGAAAATATGCACTATTTTGGTAGTGAAAAAGTGATAATGTTATATTTAGTCAGTCAGTCAGTCAGTCAGTCATCTTCTATACCACTTCATCCAGTGAAGGGTCACGGGGAAGCCTGGTGCTCATCCCAGGACACGTGTACACATATAACTGTTAACTGATTCCAGGGAGGTTGTGTACAGTGAAAAAAGGAGTGGATCCAGTCTTGACCCATGATGGACCCCTGTCACCAGAGTCCTTGGCTTTGACACTTGGCCCCACCAAGATGCTCAGTAACAATGTTCCGGACATAACAAAGGGCTATTAATAGACGTTCGCTCTTATCTGCTGTTTCAGCCAACTGTGGTGAAGCTTGGAATAGTTTTACTCCTCTTATCAGTGTTGTATTTTACCACTATGGAAATACCATTTTCATTCTACTTCATTATTGTACTTCATCATTGTATTACTTGCACTTGTAACATAGGGCTGAAGTTACTATCAGTGAAGGCCTTATTTAAATGTCAGCATTAATACAGTGTACTTTCCTGTCCAATTTTTTTGCTATGCCGATATGTACTAGGACAGGACAAGATTGACCTTCGTGCTGCTGAAAAGAAGTGGCGTAAAATACAAAATCTGGATGAGCTCCATAGGTATAAATCCCTGCTATCTTCCTTCTCTGCTCAAGTGTCTGCTTCTAAAAAGTCATTTTACCAGAACAAAATTAACTCTGCCACTAACATGCGCAAACTCTTCTCCACTTTCTCTAGTATGCTCTACCCACCTCCTCCATCCTCCCCCTCATCTATTACAGCGGAAGACTTCACCTCCTTCTTCAATGAGAAAGTGACTGCCATCACCAATCAATTCTCTGACCCTCACCTGCAGACCATCTGCTCCACGGCAACATCGGCAACATTGACCACTTTCTCAGCTATCACAGAGAAGGATTTCTTGGATCTTCTTCTTTCCCACAGGCTGACAACGTGTCCACTGGATCCTGTCCCCTCACACAGGGATGGTCTCTCTTCCAGACCATCTCTCCGGCAATCATTTCACATCTGATCCACATCATCAATTCATTGCTGACCTCCGGCACCTTCCCATCGACCTTTAAAAAAGCTCACATAACTCCCCTTCTGAAAAAAATCCACCCTGGACCCTTCACTTAGCAAGAACTACAGACCAGTATCACTCCTTCCATTTTTATCTAAAATGCTTGAATGAACTGTCTTCACCCTATTGTCTATGTTCCTTCTACAGAATGACCTACTAGACATGCTCCAATCTGGCTTCAAGAAAGGGCATTCTACCGAGACTACTCTTTCAGCTGTCACTGATGCCCTGCATGCTGCCAGATCAGACTCGCTCTCCTCTGTCGTCATCCTACTCGACCTGTCTGCTGCATTTGACACAGTGAACCGCAAGATACTCCTGGAAACTCTTTCCAACCTTGCGATATCTGGTACTGTGCTCCGATGGTTCGCCTCCTACCTCTCGGAGCGGTGTTACAGGGTATCCAGGAGGGGCCAAGTTCTAGGTCAAGGATGTTTCTACCAAGATTTTCTTTTGCCTTGCAGATATCTCAAGATGGATGGATGATCATCAAATGTCACTCCCCTGCTTGTCTCACTACATTGGCTTCCAGTCCAGGCACACATCAAATACAAGATCCTGATGCTGATGTACAAGGCCATCAATGGGACTGCTCCAGGCTATCTGTGGTACTGAATCAAGAACTATGCCCCGTCCCGTCCTCTGCGGTCTGCCAATAGGAAGAGACTGGTTTCACCAATCTTAAAATCTGGTAAACCTAGGCTCTTCGCCTCTCTTGCCCCTACATGGTGGAACAAACTTCCGCTTGCTTTGAGGACGTCATCATCGCTATCCACATTCCGCAATCAACTGAAGACACATCTCTTCAGGGAGCACTTTAGTACTTAAACATGAAATTTTTCCATGCTTTCATTCACTTAGTTGTGGCAATGGAGTTGGCTGCTTTCTTGCAAATGTTTGTCTAGTTAATTCAGTTTCAGTTTCTCTAGTTATTTCAGACTAACTTTAGTTTTGGTTATGCTTTTCTTAATGACGCTGTGACAATTGCCAGACTTAATCAGGCGCACTTTGATGATAGAATGGCACTTACTGTTAGTCGATTCTCTAATACTGTTTGACCTCGTTTGTGACATGCACGTGTACTATTATTCATTGTAAGTTGCTTTGGACAAAGGCGTCTGCTAAATGAATAAAATGTAAATGTAAAATGTACTAAATGTGACAATTGATATAAAAAAAAAACATGACATTTTTGGACATCACGCAGAGTTGTACTCTAGAAAGCACACTCCTCACCTGGATGCTGTTTTAATTTCCTAGAGGCATTCTGCTCTTGTACCATTGAACATGGAACTTAACCTGTACTACACTTGTCATCTACCTGCCAGTAAAACTACAAACATATTGGGAAATGTCTGCTAGGCTGCTTTATTTGAATGAGTGGAATCTCTCATTTGACTACATTAATTACATGACTATGAGATAAGTCGGAGTAGCTGAGTTCTCAGATCTCAGGTTTACTATAGTACTTTAGCCAGAAGGTCAGATACAGGTGTGATGAATGTAACCCCACATTAATGTAGTCAGTGCTATAAAAAGGTTAAACTGAATAAGCAGACAGTAACTCACATGCAATGGCCTATTAACCTACAACAGCATCTTAATGTTGCAACATCTAAACATTAACAAAAAGGCTGATTTCATGAAAAAACTGTTTATAAACTAAACATGTCATTCTCCGCCCATGGTGACTATGACCATAAGACAGCAAACTGTCAAGGCCAGAGGCGCCGAGTTTCCATCATGGACCCAAACGCAGACATCATAAACCAAGTTTGGAGTTTTAAAGATTTAGTTAACACCACTGGCAGGAGAATACAGTGGCACAAGGGATTGTGAATGCAGGTAACAAAGGATCTTCCAAATATCACACAATCAAGGCTTGGTGAGTCAGAGAACAATGTGGAACAATGTGGCTTGACTTGCACAGCTGACAACCAGGCAAGGAGAGAGAGCACAGGCACTTCTGTAAGTACTGGGCTTGACCATCAGGCTAGGAATGAGGGCACACGCACCTCCTTGGGTACTGGGCTTGAACAGCTGACAACCAGGCAAAGAGTGAGGACACAGGCATTAACTTAAGTACCGGGCTTGTGTAACGTTCCCAAAGGGAAGCAATGAGAGGCGAGGCCTAATGTGCTAAAGGGAGGCTTTAATATCAACTAAATAAAGGGTCCAGGGTACACAATAACAAGCAAAGGCAACACCACACAGCACAGACACAATAATAACCAGCAGGGAACGAAGGAAGGACATGGTTTAAATAAGGAACAGAACAGGAAACAGGTGACAACACTGATAGCAAGGAACATCAAACTGAACTAATGAAACAAGGCTAGAGAACACTAACGAGGACATAATAAGCAAGAAAATGAGAGGAAGGTCGACATCTAGGGGACAGAGGGAGAAGGACAGGCAGGGCATCACAGCTTGAACATCAGGAAGCAGTAAGGGCACAGGTGCTTCTGTAAGTACTTGGCTTGATGAAGGAACTGGGTGCAGGTGAGTCGGAACAGTGAGAGACCAGGGAAGGGGAAGGGAAACACCCAGACTGGAGCATGATGGAACAGGGACAAAACAGGGAAAACCATGGTCTAGGCAGTAGAGGTGCTAGGCTGGACCATGACACAAACAGCTGCAGCAGCCTGCTGGATCCAGTTAGGTTATAAAGTAATGTACGAGTAACAATAAAACACATCTCAAGGAACAATCAAATGAACATTACAGCTTCATGTCAGTCACAGGAGGAGATATTTTTGAAAATGGTTTATTATTACATGTCTTGGCTTTTGCTACATTCTGCATCAAGGTAAATTGTTATGAACATAATTATTTTTTTAATCATTCATTGTAAATTACCTAGTCCTTGTGCTAGTGGCTTGTGCCTTGCAAATCGATGTTTGCAGCCATCTGCTTCCAACAGTAGACAGTATGTCTTCACACTGCCAAACATGAGAACTCAGTTTTTTGCTGCTAATTAGTCATTAGCCACCCTAAGTCAAATTTTTATTTATATCACTTGCAAATTGCTCATTTTTACAATGTTCTCAAATGCTTCTGAAACTGCCCTTTGAAGCACCTCTTTCTGACTATGAGCTAGTGGATCATACACAACACAGGTTTGTTTACATCATAATTTGTCTGTTAAACTGAAATTGACTGTTTCGGCAGCTGGCCCTCCCTAAGTAACCTCAACACTCTAATTTCTCCACGCCTTCTTTATGTTGGCAGAAGCTTGTTCACCTTAATACCGCTCAGTATTCTAATGGTGCTTATTCCACTGGCACACTTTTACCATGACGTACCACATCATAGACCACTCAGGCATGTCTTTGCAGCACTTTGGTACAACCCTTACTATACCGTACTGTGTCATTCTGGCCCTGCTAAGAAGTAAAACCCAAACATCCCAATCTCTGCTTTCAAACAAGTTTAATTAAGTTACAGTGACATGACTGGCTTTTTGTGTCTGGGCTCCAGGTGCCATGTTTAATTTTTGAATTTAGCTGGTGTAGGTTTTTGTTTAGTTGAAAATTCAATTCAAATACAAACAAAACTGCCATGCAGGCAGTTGTAGTTGTTTGGTAATGGGAGTAAATACAACTCAGTTTGGAAGGGTTAGAAACAAAGTGTTTTAAGCCATATCTGCTAAATCATGTGATGCTATTTCACTATAATAAAATTATATACACTCACCGGCCACTTTATTAGGTACACCTGTTCAATTGCTTGGTAACACAAATTGCTAATCAGCCAATCA
>JABJVR010006956.1:0-11971 GCA_025773905.1 Chitala chitala
CACACACACACACACACACACACACACACACACACACACACACACACACACACACACACACACACACAAACGGAAACAAACATTCACATTACCCTTGCATGCTACAAATAAGCAGTTTTTAGTTAACTCATTTTAGTTTATAGGAGTTTGCTTCCAGTGACGTGAAAAAGACAAGCTATGGCAATAATACAAATTTAATGTGTCAAAATAGAAAATGGAACAATAATTCAATTTTGTTAGGACATTTACTTCCCCAGCGCTGCGTTTTGTTCGGCTGTGTTTTAAGAGAAAGTAAATGGGTTTCTATCCTGCTTTTACAACTGAATTATCAGCTGATTTTAAACACTCTATTTGAAGTGACTAGATAATGACAAAAGCTGTGACATTAGTCTCCGTGCAGTGCACCTTCCTCAGCCAGGCAGTGTGAAGTGTCTACACGCCCACTACTATCTTTACCCTGCGTCATATAACCCTGTCATTGGTTTTGACCTGTCATGGGTTTTGCTTGCTGTGTTAAGACCGTAAAACTTGTGTTTTTTCTAAAACTAATACGGAGAGAACATATGAGGCCCTTTGGAAAGTTGACATTGGATGAATTGTTCTGGACTGAACACTATCAAACGTCGCGAACACTTTCTTCTCGTCTGTATAAATGGATTCTTGTGTAACAAAGGAAAATAACAAAAAACATCATTCTTGAATGTGAAAGTGTGAACTGTGACAGCCAGCAAGTCATAATGAAAAGACAGTAAATTTAAAAGTGACTCATGACTCCAAACAGATGGCTCAAGGTCAAAACAGGAAAAAAAAATAAAAACCTTTCAATGACACGCTCCGATTCACCATCACATCCAAACAGGCTCACCAATCTCAGATGCCTCCCGATTTCATTTCCATGCCGCCTCTGCGAACAACGTGTTCGCAGGTTTGAACCTGAATCAAAGCATTAAATTAACTTTTTTAGGACGAACAAATGATGTAACTTAGACTTGCAAATGATGCATATCTGCACGCAAGAGGAAACAGCTTGGGTAAGCAGAGCTGCGTTTGGCAGTCTCGTTAGAAAGCTCAGGGACGATAACCAACCGTAAACCAAATCATTAGCAACGAGCTGACATATTTTAATTGCTTCTGGAGGAAATGAGGACACGGAGATGGAAGTGACTCGATGATCGGCTGCCATCTGCTGACTTTGTCATGTGCCAGTTGCTGTGTTGCTCAGTCTCTGGTGCTAGGGTTGCCAGTTTTGAGAAATTAAAACAAGGAAGACCTGGCGTGAGGTGAGATGGGCCCTGGTGATGTTAGAGGTGACAGAGGAGTGTTCTGGTTGAGGAGGTAAAATGTTGATCTTGTGAAATATTCTACTCAAAAACTGAAAAGCCCAAATTTCTTTATTTTCTCAGTGTTTTTTTTTTTTCCCCATTCGCATTTTCAGTTGCTTCCAGCAGCCTGAAGCAGTTGTTTGTCCTTCAAAGTCATCGCTTAGAATTCTACTCAGGAAGTCAAAATCCACGGAGCCAAGTTTGCTCTCAATGAGATATACAGAGCACCTGAGAAAAAGGCTGATGGATAAAGGATGATCACTCAAACTTCCCATGGTTCTGGTGGCCTCTAATTATGTAATACTGTTTCATGCTCTTCAGAATATGCGCATTAGCATAGCCTGTGGACTCCTCACTGATTCTCATTTTCTTCGGCCGACATTTTAGTAATTTGCATAAAATTTGGTTAACATTTGAGTGTAAACATGTCTGTTCTCACTTTCAATACTGAAGGAAATACAGTATGGTGTGAACAGAATTCTGTATTGCTTCATAACAGAAGTTAACATTATTTTCTGCTTTACAGAATGATTCCATAGTATATGGACCTGGTGGCATCCCTAGTCAGTACCTGCCTGTCTGCTGCTCTACTCACACGTCACAGATAAATTAGCACCATGTTAATTTACAATAGCTCACACCATGGCTGCTAATTAAGCCACCTCTGGATTTCAGACTTTTAACAGCAACTGCATGGCCTTAACTAATTAATTGACACACAATCGCACAGGAAAGCAGAGGCATTTGATACTAGCATCTGCTGCTTAGAGGTGGATATTTTGGTGTCACTGCAAAACGTGCAGACACATTAATAACCTGAGCGTTCTGAACATGACCGCTTGGTTTGGAAGAGGAACAGTAGTGCCAGGAATGTTACTCTGAATTCCTCCCCCCATCCCCTTGTGCTTAAGACGTGTGTGTTAAAACCACCAACTGGTTTTAAAAGGATGCGCACAACATGGCAGAAATTCAGCACTGAGACGTTTACACTCTTACTGCACTTGAAAAAGGAAAAACATTGTCATGGGTGTTTGGTCTATGAGCGCACATGGCTGATTCAGCTTGTCCACTGCTATCTTCCTGGTCTTTGTGAGAATGAAAATGAAACTTTAACAAGCACGCAGACAGCATCTGAAAAACACGCTGCGATTCCTGTATTTTTTTTGACCTAGCTGAAGATGTTTACATTTCTAGATACACTGCACTAATACACACTGACCAGAAAGACGTTTTTTTTTCCAATGATCCATTTAAAAAATTGTTATAATAAATGAATAAATTTGACTGAAATGCTTAAACTGCTGTTCTTTTATCAGATAATTTGTACATATGCATTTGGTATCTTTAAAATCGAGCAGACTTTTCCCCACTAGTCTTTCCGTTATCTCTGCCCTTGTTTAATTTCCTGTTCTTTAATGAACGAAAGCTGAGCACAGATATGTGACCCCGACCCATCATGCTTAGCACCTCTGCGCGCAGAAACAGGGCCAGAGAGTGTTGTGGCACTTACTCAGCCTGTATTACCCTGTTCTCCAGAGACTAAGCTGAGGTCAGGCCTCAGGCCTAACTCATCAGCAGAGCATTTCAGTCTGCTGGATGCACTCTCCCTCAGTCTTCTCCACCGCACTCCAAGGGCAAGTCTGCAGCTTGTGTAGTTGACAGGTTGCGAGACCCTACCCATGGTCAGGTTCATCTGGACCCGTTAATGTGCTCACATAGGTGATGCCCTCCATATACAAATATATGTGCAGGAGCTTTAATGCTGAAACCATTACAACTACATGTTCATTTGAAATCCATCTCACAATGCTTTTCATTCACCTCCCTTTTGTTTTCCCTTAGACTCCTTGTGTTTATTTACATTGCCTGAATAAACACCTGTATCTCTTGGAATACAACACACCAATGTTTGCTGCAACATCTGTTCTTTTCACATGTACAAACAATGCAGGTTTGAAAGGACAGTCTATGTGTATGTGTATGAATATGTGTCCAGGCCAATACAGTGCCTGACTTGACTTCTCACCTCACCCTCCCTAACCAATCCTAACTGCCCCACCCACGTCTGAAAGGAGGATGAGGTTCCATGAACAAATGGGGAAGAGAGACACACAGAGCCAAACAAAACAGCTGGTTATTAACAGCCTTCAAACTTCCGGGAATCTCCCCGAGTTCTCAAAAGCACACCAGCACAACACAGCACAGCCTGAGCTGTTCCTAAAAGCACTAAGCCTCCCTTGTTGTCTCTCTCCCTCCCTCTCAGTACCAGCTCTCAAATTCTCCCTCGTCTCCACATCTTCCCAAGCTTCTCTCCTCCTGCTATGTCCTCTTCGCTCCCCCTTCCTTACTCCTCCTGTCTTTTGACTGCCATTCTCACAGTCTCTCAAGTCTGCTTTGATGTGCTTTGAAATCACCTCTGCTATTACATACGCACACACGCGAGCGAGCACACACACACACACACACACACACACACGCACTTTTTCAGAAGGTCTTTTGATGCTTCTCAGCTGAAATGCACCAGTGAGCAGCCAACACTCCTGTTCTGGTTCCACCTCTGTCAACAAGCCCCCCCCTCCCAACCACCCCATTGCACTTCACACTTGTGCACATAATTGGGCCTCTGCAAAATGAGAAGGCAGCCAAGAGTAATTCACGAAGAAATACTGCCTGCCTTCTAAAGCCTGGTTAGCACATAGACGCCTCTCTGGCTACTTGTAATAGCCCCTCCCTTCCCTTCTCTTGCCCCACTTTTACAACTGTATAAAGTGGAAAGCATGTCGCTAAAGATTAAGGTGCTGGCAAAGGGGGAATTATATATGCATTCATATATATGGGTGTCTATGGATGTCTGTGTACCTATGGAAGCCACATAGTATCTATGGGTTAATGTATACACTTGCGTATATCAGCAACACATGCCTCTTATCAGGTCACAACAGGACATAATCAGTACCGAACAGACAATTCTGCACTACAGACAGTTGCCTTTGATCAATAATAATTTTACCGCATGCTTTGTTGGAAAAAGGATTATAACTCTGAGTTTATATGCTGCACAAAATATAGATGCAAGAAAAATTATTGTTCTCTGGGAAGCTCTTTCACGACACAATTGCGCTGCATCTACATTCTGCTTTAAGTCTGAGGAGATGCTCCAGGTGGGGTACTACCTGCAGTCAACCAGCCATGTTTCAATTCAGTTTGTCAGTTTCACAAAAATATATGAAAAATGTCTGAACGTACATATTACAACCTCCAAGAGTCTCTTTACTTCACGCTTAAGGTACATTAATGACCACAACCGTTTCATGTCTCACAACACCTGGGAACAGTAATAACACAATAGTGAGAAACCTTACCTCCCGCTAACTACAAAACAAGCCACGAGAAAGATGAGGAGAATGATGCCTCCCGCAATGGAAATGGCCAGGATGGTTGACTGGTTGGGGTCTCCGATGGCCAGCATGTCTGCGTTGAGAAAACGGGGAAAATGTGAAAACTTACGAGTATCACTCGTATAAAAACTGAAGAGACCTGCACTTGAATAATTTAGCATTTAGTACAGCCCACAGCATTCTGAATTCCTGCATTGAACCTCTGAAGTGCTATAAATATCCCTAGCACAAAATATTGGAAAATTCACTCAATTGTAAATATTAATAATCACACAGTGCACAATGTAATTTCATGAAGAACATGGAGGCAAGTTAAAGGAGAATATTCCAGTATTGCAGAGTAACTCCTCTTTACTATCACATGATGTGGAGCACTTGCCATCATGACTGGTTTCCAGTTCGATTTCGCCGCCATAGCTCCCGTATCCGCCATCCATTCGTGCTCGAACCCGGAACACGTACGTAGTGCCGGGCTTCAGACCATCCACGGTCATGACATTGGACCTAGTCTTCAAAACCGTGTAGTTCTGGTCTCTCTGATTCTGATTGGAGCAAAGTGTCAGAATGAAAAATATTACTGTGGTACAGCCAACACTTTTCAAAGGTAAGTCAAAGGGGTAAAGTTATAATGTAAAAAATTAAGCAAAAAATTATGCAGACAAAAAGCTTAAATACAACATTATTCCTTATTGAACTGATGTACCCAATTCAGCTGTAAGATGGAGGCTGGTTACTATGGTGATGTTTGCGTTGGAATCCAAGGCAGAATTAGCCATGGTATCCTAATGCCTCCCTTTCATTCTTTTCATCACTTGCTGCACATCTGTTCTGTTCATTATGACACATTAGGAGCCCCAAAGGGCAGCTCGCACGTACTGTTTGCGTTTGTGTGAAGTAAACAGCTCATTAAGATAATGCATAGGAGATAGCTTTGCCGTTCACGGCTAATACCAAAGAAGTTGCTCTGGACATAACCTATGCAGATGTCTGGAATGTGCAAAGAGATGGCACTTATTTATCAACCCATAACAAGAAACCTTTCATTGCCATTCAGTGCAAAAACATGTTCCCTGCCATATTAATTCTTCAGGCCTGTATATTAAAACAACTACAGAACATGCTGATGACTAACTACTATGCACACAGCTCTGTTCCTGAACACGACTGCACTGTTGTACTGGATGTTTTTGTCAGGATGGTTTAATAAAGGTCTCGTGGGACTGAAGAGCCACTCCTTTGTGTCTGCTTTCCACTAGTGAGTGTTCCAGTCACATATTTCTGCTGGCCTGTAAGGGGCCACCAATGAGGAGAAGGGGAGGAGACCTCCATGGTGTGAAATGGAGGAACACGGCCTTTCAGGATGGGCAGTTACTGCCGGTCCAGGGAAGCCAGCTGCCTGGTTAGACATGCCTAGCTGCAAGGCCGATCCTTCCTTTGTCCACAGGAATACACCCTATTACATATCAACTTCCATCAGTGCTTGTTTTTTTACAAGGAATCTTAGTAGTGTATATAAAGTTATTTGACCTGAAAAGATGACAAGTAACCAGTGCTTGAATATCTTGTAAACACAGCAGTGCATAATGCCCAAAAACTATAGAGGAGCTTCATTGTGCTGACTTCACACAATGGATGAATGGTCCACCAGAATGAGTGCGTCATATGAAGGTGTTGGGCAGCAGCGTACCTTCTCATAGTAGATGACTTCATACTCCACGACTGCCCCGCTGGCTCTATCTGGGCCTTGCCAGGCCAGAGTGACACTGTCCTTCCTCTTCCTCTCCTTCAGCATCACACTCACTGCATACAGACAGTGAGAGACACTTTAACCACTTCAAGCATCTGTTAACTTACATTAACTTATATGTGAATGTAAGTTAACAACAGAATATGACTACTTTTATGTAGTACATTATTTTTGTTCCTGAAAATGTGTATGTGTGTAGTTCAAGCATTACATAATAAGGACAGACCCATAAAGCATTCAGAAGTGGAAGAAAAGAGAACAAGTGACGTAGAGAGAATGGGATAAGCCGGCTGAGTGGTGCCCAGAATTAAATAAATTACTGGTAATTAAATAGGCGGCATTCAGATTTTGCATTGTTGACACCTTTTCCCAACATGCTTTGTTTTTGACAGGAGGTGTGCCTGACAAAGCAGAAGTCAAGGTGAGCCACCAGGGCTAGCAGTCATTTGTGGTCCCCCCTTTGCTCCATGCTGCTTAAAAGCACACAATAGCATCACAACGGGCACTAGCGAGCCCCCGCCCTGCCCACACACTCGCACTCACCCCACGGCTCTGTGGCCTGGAGAGTTTGGCAGCAAGACGGCTGATGTTCGACGCCGTTAACAGTGCACCTGTGAGCAGCACTGCCCGCGACCTCCCTCTGCTTTTGACAAGCTCCTCTCTGCGCTCCTAGCATCGGGTAATTACCCCTGCCCCCTACCCCCGCCTTGCTCACCCGCCCTCTCGGCAAAGTGCTCCTGAAGCTCTCGTGTCAAGCCTCATGCATATTTAAACGCCTCACCTCCGGGGTTGGGACGAAAGGGAGAGCATGTTGTCATTTCTAAATTACCCAAGATGCCCTGGTGAGTCAGACGCTGACGCCAGCAGCAGTTTGCTGCCTTCAGAGAGAGTCTCTTCTTGAGGAAAGTCATCGACCTGCTGCTCCTTATGACCACGCACAACGACACTTCAGACAGCAGATTGCCACTTTCTTTTTACATGAAGCTATTTGACCCAAAATTTCTCAGCAAAAAATAAAAAAATAAGCCTTTGAAACGAGTCACTGGGAGACTGAAACCACTATGTAGATGTTTAAAATGTCAGGAATTAAAAAAAATGCTCCCCTGGGTCCCAGTCAGTGTGTTGAGGTACTTGTGGCGTAAGGAAATTCAGCACATGCAAAAGGGATAAGCATTATATGGGAGACACATTAAAAAAGTTCAAGTCCTGTGCCTCTTTCACTGCAATTAATGGCAGAGCATGCCACCACATATGAAGTGAGCTTGGACACTTGCCACTCCCTTCCCATTCCATGCTGATGCCACCCACCTGTCTGGCTGGTGGTGATGTTGACGGACACCAGTCTCTTTGGGCTGGGGCTCAGGTGGGACACACCATTGAGTGCTTCAATGCTGAAGGTATAGTTGGAGTGAGCCTGAAGGTCTGTGACCACTACCTTGCCCAGGGACAGGCCAAACTGGCGTGGGGCAAAGTGGGGGCCTCCTCCACTAGTGCCACAAGGCCCACAGCCCTGACTACCCATGAAGCAGCGTGCACAGTGGACATTATAACTGACATCCCCACGGCCTCCATTGTCACGAGGCGGGCTCCACTCCAGCATCACGGAGGTCTCATTGATGGTGGAGATGGGGTTTTCTGGAGCAGATGGAGGTCCTATCAAGAGAAGAAGAGGAGAGGATGTGGAAAATATGTGACCCTACAAAAAAAAAAAAAAAACAAAAAACAAAAACCCTCATACCCTCAGAAGTTTTTAAAGAAAGATGTTAAGGACACAGTGGATAGAGGATCATGTATACTAACAAAAAAATGCTGATTTTACACTTGTCACTGGTTTGGCTGTTGCTCAGAACAGAAAAGATGTACACCTTGTTACATCTGCACCTTTTGTTAGAGCGATGGGGGGGGGGGGGGTAAGCCACCACCAGTCAGTCTTGTGCTTTAATGAGCTGCTCCAGCCTCTAACTTCACTGGCTTTCCACTGTCTCACGCTATTGCAAAGGCTGCCTTTTCAGCACTAAGACTAAATCCATAGAGGGAACACAGCACACAGTCAGTGTGATGTACAAATATACTCTGCCAGTTGGCTGCATTCAGACACTGCGTTACCTCGGTTTTGCCCATTCGACCTTGTTGTTGTTTTAGAAATGGTGACTATGGTATGTCCATATTTATTTAGCGTTTATTTTACCTGTTTAATAAGTAGTCTAATTCAAATGGATTTACATAACTGCTTAGCTAAGCACACTCTTATGCATCTCCAGTAAGACTAACCACACTTGTGGTTTCACTTATTTGTACACCTTTATGGATACACTGTAGACACAAAGATAACTGGTTCTGACACCTTCTGTCATTACAGCTCTGAAGTTGGTTATATATGCATACAAGTATGCAATCTGTAAACTTATTAAAAAGTAAGCAGAGAAAGACTCTGTAGTCTCCAACTATTTTGCATTTATGCATGTGCTACAGTGGATGTGTCAGCATGTGTGTCTGTGTATGAACTTGTGTCCCAGCAGGTATACGTGACGTTAAGACCAGCGTGCTGTCCCCTGTCCACACTGATGTTAAAAGCAGCGTGCTGTCCCCTGTCCACACTGATGTTAAAAACAGCGTGCTGTCCCCTGTCCACACTGATGTTAAAAGCAGCGTGCTGTCCCCTGTCCACACTGACATTAAAAACAGCGTGCTGTCCCCTGTCCACACTGACATTAAAAACAGCGTGCTGTCCCCTGTCCACACTGATGTTAAAAGCAGCGTGCTGTCCCCTGTCCACACTGATGTTAAAAGGCAATGTGCCATCCCGTGTCCACACTGTACAAAGGGCGGAGGGCACACATGCTGTCAGCAGAGCGGGATTTATCTCAGTGATCTGTATAATTACATTAGCACATTTTTTCTTATGATGCCCCTCACCCATCCATTGTAAAAAGCAAACCCTCAGATATGGGCCAGAGTGCTAATCAGGAATGTTATTAAATTTTAGGAGCTCTGCACTGAAAAATAGATGATACCGAATTTATCGTCTCAAACGCAGCATGGGTGAGAAGGTACACTTCCTGAAGTGAGACTGGTGACGTGAGACTTTTTCAGAGCGGTTGCTCCAAAGAGGACACTGATGGTGATAACAATGCTTGTCCCTGACTATTACATACGGCCAGTTGTAGTTAAATTCCAGCCTAATCCAGGGACACTGACTTGGTCCTGGGCTTTATAAAAACATGTAGTGAACTAGGTGGTTGTAAAAACATGTTTCAGTGATAAGGGATACACTCACACTTTTAATTTTGTTGCCTCTCTTTTTCCCCTCACTGTCCATCGCCATCACCACCAAGTTAAACAAGCCACATCTGCTACATCACATAATCTAACAGAGGGTGTACAGTATGGCATGTAGCAAACTGGAGGACAGAATTGTGTGTATGAGCAAGTGTGTGTATGTGTGCTGGGATGGGATTCAGCTTACTCGTGCAGGCCATGGAACGAGGGTCCCCCTCAGCCCGGTAGAAACCCTTCTCACAGATGCACTCTGACGCTTGTTCCTGGGGGGAGTGGCTGTGAAGGGGACACTTAGTGCAGTAGGCATCCATGGCTGAGGCCTTGTAGAAGCCCGGCCTGCATGCTGGGATGATGGGAAAGGGGCAGTTAGGACCTATCTAGCACACACGTACATGTGCCCCCAGTTATATAAACCGTTAACTATATACAATTATATAGTTATACATATAGTTATGTAGACATCACATCTCATTTGAGGAAAAACCAGACCCTTGTGGACATGTATAGCTGCACTTGTACACCTTGTACCCTTACTCCAGCATCTGTACGTTATGAGCAAGGCAGCATGTGTTCTCAGTTTACACATTCAGTACTTCAGAGGACACAGAGAAAAGAAAAAGTTTAGACCCAGACAACCTCTATTACAGTTCACTTCACAGGTATACAAGATTCTGCCTGCTTGGCTTTTGCTGATTTCCAAATACTGCGGTTAAATAAAAACTTGTATGAATTTCAAGCATGCTTGAAGCTGTGGCTGTATTCATCTCCTTGTCTTCACTGTTGTTCTTTTATTAGTAGAACTCCATACGGAATGTATAACTCAAACTGCTTTTGCTTTTCTACACCATGCCTTGATACCGATATTCAACACTCCACTCAATGACCTTGACTGTAGCAGCAGCAAGTCTTTACTACCAGGTTATTGCCATTCCCTGTTTGAAAATGCTGTTACAACCATGGTACTGATTGGCTGCTCACTTTACCCGTAGTTCATCCAACGTCCTCACACCAGCTGAATGGTGGGACCGACAGCTAGGAAGGTCCATCGTTCTGTTCCATTTTTACAGTACAGCTACTACAGAGTCCAACAGAGCAGTGGATGCTCTTCTGTGTGTGTGTGTGTGTGTGTGTGTGTGTGTGTGTGTGTGTGTGTGTGTGTGCATGCGTGCGAGAGAGAGAGAGAAAGAGAGAGAGAGTTCTCACGTGTATGTAAGTGTGTCACCATTTAATATGGAACTGGGGTGGGTATGGGTTGTGGAAGCTTTGGTGCTTTGTCAAGATAAAGTAGAAAACATCAAAGGTGTCAGGTGTTTTGTAGGCAATGCAGAATTATTTGAAATCTGTATGAAAAATGCATGCAATAGATTGCTGAGTTTGAAGAAAATTAATCAATTTAGCAAAATCACATTTGCAAACCATATAAAAAATTATATTTGATGATTATGAAGTGAACATGAGGACAATTCCATTTAATTAAAGAAAGCACTTATCCACTCTCTCCCGCAGTGACTCAGACCCATGTGGTGTGAATCTGGACTGGTGTAGTCACACACATCCCTGCCAAGCGTGGCTAATCAGACAGGCACACGAGCCCTGGAGGCACACCAATCGCCTGGGTGGGAATGCAGCTCAGCTGATAGATTGGCTTCAATAGGCCCCTGTTTGTAGGCATTGAGGTCATGATCACTTTTGCAGAACTCTGTATTCTGTCGTTCCATTCAATGCAAACATATCAGAGTGGCCCCTGTGGAAAGGGCCAGCCACACACCTAAACTTGGCCTGACATGTACTTTAGCATCACGCTTTTTTTAAACCTGCGTTGACAGATTTTGTGTCATGAATGAACATGCCGCAGACCTGAAAACTGCGGTATGTATTTCTTGATTGTTCCTGATTTACTCACTGGCCATGTAGTTACAGAATGAGTGCTCACTGGGCTGGGCTTGCAAAATCGCTAGCCGACGTCCCGGGGCTATTGTGTGCTACCAAAATGTATTTCCGCCCTGCCCGTCGGGCTGTCTTATAGGGAGGAAGAATGTATGTCCATGCTTTTGCACTCCCCCACTAATTTGGTCAGGTAATTATGTTGTATTTAATTTTCAGGCATCAGGGAGCCGCTATAAATATGTGGGGTATTGAAATCGCGTTTGAATGCGCGCTCGCTGTTTCAGTTTCAATTGGCGATCGCGCGAACTGTGTATAGCGTCCGGCAGTGGTGATGTGTC
>JABJVR010006957.1:0-11970 GCA_025773905.1 Chitala chitala
TTGGGTTACCTTATTGTATTAAAAACCCCTTTTTGCACATTAGACTCGCCCATCTCCTGTGCCTAAGTTCTGCGAACATGACAGTCTTAACGTTCCCCTTACATTGTTTTGTTTTTTTTATTTGGTGTAATACTGTATTTTACATTATGTCTTTGTCCATGCAGTCCCACATTTTGTGAAGCACGTAAGTTCAGTTCCAAGGTTGTTACATTAACAAAGGTTGATTTGGTAACAGCTCATCACAAGGTACACTTGTAGTGCCGCTAGTCCTTCGCACATTCACAGAGATCACTCTGCTCACACTTGTTAAAGTACAGCACGAAATTATCGATGAGTCATAGAAATTCACAAATGTGAGACAAAGTTAACGAATGCCAGTGAAAGAACCTGTGAATTTAAAAGGATGTTCACAGATATAGTTTAAACTCAAATTTTATATTTATTTGTGGAAAACATTGCTTGCTGTTATGAATTTATGTATACAAGTATGTATTGCATTACACACGTATACATAAATACTTCACACACGTACTCTGTAACACAGCAGAAACTCACAGGGATGGGATCCCAATGTGCAGAGTGGATTTTATTTGGTGAATCAGGTACAGTGTAATAGGGGCAAGGCAGAAACAAAATCTGGAGTTCAGGCAGTGGACAGTAATTTGTGAAGGTCAAGCCGGGACTTGGACTGGGAAGGAAGACACAATAGGAACAGGAACCGGGAAGAATCTGGAACGGAGCAGCAAAACAGGGAGAGAAACACACGAGACAGGTTAGTTCAGAAATTCTCAGTAGTGGCATGTAGGCTCAATACTTCACAAAAGGGTAGCTTCCATGGTGGTGTATATTATAATGCCTTCTCATAATAAGCCATGGCTGTAGGTTACTAATGATGGGGCATGACAGCACCCCTCCTCCACAGGTGAGTCCAGGCAACCCGACGAGGCCAGGGAGCAGGGTAGCAGGGGTGGGCAGCATGAAAGACAGACACCAACGCTGGGTCTAGAATCTAGGAGGCAGGGACCCATGACTGTCCCTCAGGACCATAGCCCTCCCAGTCTATGAGGTACTGGAGCTGACCCTGCTGATGACGGGAGTCCAACAGGGATTTAACACGGTAAGCTTGACCATCATGTAACTGCACAGGAGGAGGAAGAGAGGAGTCAGGTGGTGGGTGAGCTGGGTTGAATTGAATAGGCTTTAGCTGAGACACATGGAATGTGGGCACAATGTGACATCGAGGAGGCAGAAGGAGATGGTAAGTGACTGAATTAATCCTACAAAGAAACTTGAAAGGGTCAATGTAGCATGGGAGGAGCTTATGGCACCAGCCTTTCCAGCGAAGGTGTTGGGTGGAAAGCTATACTTGCTGTCCAGGGTGGAAGATGAGTGTGGGGCAATGCTTGCGGTCATACTGGGCCAGGCCACAGCACGGTGTAGGCGAGCATGAACTGCTCTCCAGTTGGAGCTAGCCTGGTGGTGCCACTTGTCTACTGCAGTCTAAACACCTCACTTGGTGTTTCCTCTGTAGGGAAGAGGTGAGGTTGATAGCTAAGTATTTCTTGGAAAGGACAAAGGTGAGTGGAGGAATGTTTCCAGACAGGAAATCCACTGCGATATGTGACAAGGGACAATGTGGAATTTACAGAGGCTGGAGCGTTCCTGAGGGGGTGGAGCAGGGCATTTTCATTTGGGAGCAAACAGGACAGGCTAGGTCGTAGTCGCTGATGTCCTCTTTCCAGGAAGGCCACCAGAATTGTTTTGCTAGTAGCTCTTGAGTTTGGGTGATGCCAGGGTGTCTGGTGTTTGGGCTGTCATGAATAGCTTGGGCCCTGTGGTGGGTTGGTGCCCTGCCCTGGGTGTCCCCTGCCCTGCACCCTATGTGCTCTGGGATGGGCTCCAGGTTTCCCTGCGACCCTCACCAGGAATAAGCGGTTAAGATAATGGATGGATGGATGAATAGCTTGGAGAAGAAGATTACGCAAGCGGGTCAGAACAATCAATTTACCTGGGGGAGAATTAGCCGGTGGAGGGCTGCAGCGGAGTTAGTTCTGGATGGTTTTATGAAGGTCTCAGCACACTGGAGCAAGAAGGCAGGAGGGAAAAAGGATTGGAGCAGTTTTCTCAGTCTATTCGGTGGTGTCATGTCATTGTCTAGAGAGCACATCTTTGTGTTCTTCTTTCCTTGTACGTAAGTCACATGAAAATTAAAATGAGTAAAAAACAGGGCTCACCTCGCTTGTCGGGAGTTGAGACGTTTGGCAGACTGGATGTATTCAAGGTTGCGATGATCGGAGTACACAACAAAGGGGTGTTGTGCTTCTTCTTGCCAATGTCACAGTTCTTGGTTGCCCACATCATAGTTTATTTCGGGGGGAGTTAACTTCCTGGAGAAAAATGCACAAAAGCATTTGGAAAGCAGCTTACCCATGGCTCTTGAGCATTGGAACAATACCGCCCCTACACCTGCCTCAGAGGTGTCCATTTCCACAAAAATTGGAAACAAAGAGTTGTTTGAGCTTGGCAAAAGCTGCATGAGCTTCTGGGGTGAGATGGATCTTGGAGGTTTTACCTGCTAGAAGGGATGTTAATGGAGCAGTGACAATATTAAATTTTGAAAAAAATTGCAGAAAGAAATTTGCGAACCCCAGAAAGCATTGCAATTGCTTAATCATTTTGGGTTTGGGCCATTCTGTGATTGCCTGTAGTTTAGTGGGATCCATCTGCACTCCTCTGTGAGAGACTACATATCCCAGAAACCTAATCTCCTTATGGTGAAACAGCTGGTGTTCCCGGAGACGCTGAAGCACCGGTCTAATATAGGTTACATGGGAGGAATAGGAGGGGGAGTATATAAGGATGTCATCTATATAAGCAATGACAAATTGATTATGCATGTCAGCAATTGATGAAGGCTTGAAATATGGCCAGACTGTTCTGTAGTCTGAAAGGGATCACCAGATACTCATAGTGCCCTCTACTGGTGATGAAGGCAGTTTTCCCACTCATCCCCTTCGTGAATACAGATATAGTTAAAGGCCCTGCGGAGGTCCAACTTTGTAAACCACTGAGTGTCATCTAGTTGTTCTAGAGCTGTAGGGACAAGAGGCAAAGGGTACATGATTCTGTGAGTTACTTTGTTGAGGGAATGATAATGTATACAAGGACGCAGACCACCATCCTTCTTTCCCACAAACAAGCGGGAGATGTTGATGATCAAATGATACCTTGTTCCAAGCCCTCCTGCATATATGTCTCTATGGCATGCTCCTCTGGGTTGGATAAGGGGTACATGCATCCCTTAGGCAAGGGAGCCCCCTCAAGGAGATCGATGGTGCAGTCATTAGCCCAGTGAGGAGGATGTGTATATGCTTGTTTTGGACTGAAGACGTTTGCAAAGTCATGATACTCACCGGGTGCTTGTTCAACTTCTTGTGGTAGGGGACTCTCATTGGATGATACTCTGCAGGTTACCTGGAGGTTTGTCTTTGTGGAAACATGGATGAGTCAATGCAATGATGTCAGCACCAAGGGCTCCAGGTGGTGAGTTCACGATTCCGCCAGTCCACTCCAGGTTTGTGTTTTCACAGCCAAGGGAAGCCAAAAATAAACAGTTTCTGTAGTTCAGGTAGGAGGAAGAGCTGGATAGATTCTACATGGGTTACATTGACTTGCATGCAGAGTGGAACAGTTTGTTTGGTAATGCGACTGGCACTCAGATGTTTGCCATCTATAATACTCACCCATATTGGACAAGACAGGGGAACAGAGGGGAAGTCATACCTCGTGATTAGCACGAAGTTTATGAAGTTGCTGGCTGCTTTGGAGTCCATGAGGACTGGTTGGAGAATGATGACAACTTTAAAGGACAAGGTAATTATAACTCAAAACTGTAGGGAGGAATACGGCAATGAATGGGGTACCTTCTGTATTTCTCCTCTTAGAGGTCATTAAGGACAGCCAGCAATAGTGTGACCAGCCTGGCCACAATATAAACACAGCTGCAGGTCACATCTCTGTTGTCTGTCACCTGAAGAAAGACCTGACCGGCTGATCTGCATGGGTTCACCGGACGAGGGAGAAGGGGCTGGAGAGTAGTAGAAGACAAGTATTTGTTGCTCCTTCTGGTTCGTCTCTTCCGCATCATGTTGTCGTAAATGATGGTGAGCTGGATGTATTCATCTAGTGAAGTTTTCTCTCCTCAGCAGAATAGTTTAGTGCAATCTGCCTGTGAGGCTGCTCTTGTATAAATCCAGCGAGGTGGCTCCATACCAGCGGCTGTTCGCTGCAACTGTGCAGAACTGGACTGCATACTCTGCTGCAGGACTAGAGCCCCGGAGGAGTGTTAGGAGGTGATTACCCACGTTCCAGTCTAGACGAGGACGGTCAAACACATATTTGAATGCTGCAAAAAAACCTTCTAGGGAGGAGAGGAGAGGACTTCCTTGCTTCCACAGCACTGTAGCCCACTCAAGTGCAGGGCCAGTGAGCAATGCAATCATGAAACACACTTGGTCTGCTATAGTGCCCTCGATTCTTGTCAAGGTAAAAAGAACATTGCATCAGTAAACCTTGACAGCAGTTGGAGTCTCCATCATACCTCTCCAGAGTGGGCACTGGAGTACTCAACGCCATGGTGACAGTATTGGAAGCACCTGCAGCCGATGGTGGTTCCAGCAGGGTTGCTGCAGTTAGTGGTTCTTTGGCAGCAGAAAGGGCCGTGGTGAGCTCCACTATCTGAATGGTCTGCTGGTGGTATCTGGCCTCTCACTCTATGGGATCCATTGGTTGGGTGAAGTATTCTGTATCACAGCAGAAACTCACAGAGACAGGATCCCAATGTGCAGAGTGGATTTTATTTGGTGAATCAGGTACAGTGAAATTGGGGCAAGGCAGAGACGAAATCGGGAATTCAGGCAGTGGTTGGTAATCCGTGAAGGTCATGGACTGGGAAGAAGGACACAATAGGAACAGGAACTGGGCAGAATCATTAACGGAGCAGCACAACAGGGAAAGAAACACGAGACAGGTTAGTTCAGAAATGCTCAGTAATGACATGTAGGCTCAATACTTTGTAAAAGAGTAGCTTGCGTGGTGATGTATATTATAGTGCCTTATAATGAGTCATTTGAGTCTGGAGATTACTAATGATGGGGCATGATGTATTCCAGCCCAGTAGCATATTTTTAACCACCTTAACTACACTTCAATTTAATGATTAAACCCATATTTTATTACTGGGTTGTTATGACTCATTGTGAAGTTATTACAGTTTGTATGGTCGATGCTGAGCAGTGTATTAATCTGTTGTCTCATTTTTTTCCCTGCTGATTCCCTGTTCCTGCTGCCCTGTTGTCCTTCATCCTCCTGTATTCAGCTTCTGTCGTCTTTGTCTCAGACAGACCTCTGTAGCTTGTGTAACCTTTGACTGCATTTTTGACCATGGTTTTTGGATTTGTGCTTACAGCTCTGTTGTCACTGTAAATAAACAGCAGCACCAGCTCCAGCATCCGTGTCTGTGTCTTTGCACTTATGAAACAAATCTGTTTGGATCAGTTTGATTTTATAAGTTTGCTAAACTTTTTGGTTCCAGTAAATCCTTTAATCATTCAGTGAATTTGTTCCTTCTACCCAGGGCCATTTTTCAGCATAGGCCACCTATGTAGGTGACTGCCTACACAGCAATAATGGCAGTGTTAATGGAACACTCAACATGTTTATATAGTTCCATCTGGACCTATATAAACACTCTCAGTGTTAAACAACTGTGTGCTTTTCAAATAATCACACATTTGAAAGCGTGTAGACTAAGTGAATCTAACGAGACAGGCTATATAGCAGTACATGACAACCTCGAGAAAAATATTGAATTACACCACTAGAAACAAACTGACAGACAAACGCATGCAATAATAAAACTTTCACCTTTATTTTAAAAAATCACAATTTGAAATCATAAAAATACAACACAAACTGAACAGCACCTTGTACTGGCATATACACAATCAACTAGGTCAGGTCAAATGGCAACAAACCAAGTAACACTCACTCACTTTGAAAGATATACTTCAAGATAAAATATTTTCCTGAACCAGAGGAATACCTTTCAAACTACAAGTTACAAATATTTGTCCACAGTTTGTCATATTGTACCTGAGATGATCCATTTACCTGAAAATATTAACAAATTTGGGTGGATACTCAATATTCATTAACACATACCAACAAGCAAAGTAAGAGGTAATGATTTTGTTTGTACTGTCCTCTAGATAGTACTGATATTTAAAGCATGATGAATAAATAAAGCCAGAAAAAATGTGTACAACAAAGTACTAGGTATTCAAACTTACTGTGACTGTAACCTTTCTAAGCAAAGCAGATGTGACTAAATTTTCAAACATGACTGCAAAACTAACCTGCAGTGCTGCACAAACGTTTTATTTACCAGTTAAAATGGGCAACAGAAATTTTTGTAGTTTTTGCATCTTATAAACCAAATAAATATAAATTACAAATGCCCCAAATTATTTATTTGTAATGTATAAAAACCAAGGAAGAGTAGAATATTTCTTCATATTGCATACTTTCTTCATTATTTTGTAAATTTATCCAAAAAAACTTGATTCATGAGATTTACTTGGTGTCTTTGTAAACAGTAGGTTGATGACTAAAACAATTCCACTCTTGAATAAAATAATGCTGTATAACACATGGAGCACATCAAACCACATGAGCTCCCAGTCAATCTGAAAATATACAATATACACAAAAAAAGCATTAGAAGAATGTTTGTAAACTGCTAATTAATCTGTTATTAATGAGCCTGCCAAATTATAACACAACATTCCAATACCTTTTTTAAAATATACATGAACTGTATTTCAAAAAGTAACTGAATTACAACTCAAAAGTACAATAATTCTTTTTATATTTAATACTTGAGTTCTGGTTGGATAAACATTTTAGGTACATTTTTTGGATTATGGTTTTTTTTTAGAAGAAATGGCTAGGAATTATGTCTACACATAAGCAAAAAATGAGGTATGTTGTTCAAGATCTTCTACCCCATGAAAAGACAATACTTTAGACACACAGAACACAAAAAATAATGTATTATTTAACCTACAACTCTGTAAAGAATGACCATGCAGGTCATGTCATTGATTTGTCAGGTAGCCCAGTCTTCTGCAGAGTATCTCAAAAATCTCTGCAACACACAGCCCCACAGTGATGACAGTGAAGATATACATGGCACTGAGGAAGATGGTCTTCTCAAAATGCTCGGGCACCATGCATTTAGTCACGCTGAACTTCCTGTCCAGGGCACTGGCATCGCACATATACAATGAGTGCACCTGAAACCCAAATAGGTGGCTCTGGAGCCAGAAGGCAACAACCTCTAGAGTTATCCGTAACAGAACTGAAATTATGTAGAAGACTGTGTAACTGGGTCTTTGGAGGATCTCCTCTTGGTCAATGTCCTTACAGGCAGCAAACAAGTGGAACACAGCCCCCGGTATCAGGACAGTTACCAGCTGCAGTGCCCAGAATACCTACACACACACACACACACACACACACACACACAGGAGATCTCATAGAGCCCCTGACAGTAAAACATAATCAACATTTCTAGGGATGTTGACATTTATTAGAAGGTGCAAGGAAAATATTTTATATATAAGTAAATAAATCTTAGATTCACCCAAGATGACTGATTTTTTTTGGTACATTCATGTAAGCAAAACTATTACAAACACACTGTGTGATGAAAATTGCTTTTAAACCTTGCTTTTGTTCAAATAAAGGAACATGAAAAATGAACTGTGGTATTGTATGCTATGATTATGTTTTATTGATTTGTTTTCACTGTAGTTGGTTGGTGCCCTGCCCAGGGTGTTCCCCTGCCCTGCACCCTATACTTCCTGGGATGAGCTCTAGACTTCCCGCGACCCTGAATTGGATAAGGCAGTTTAGCGAATGGATGGATGGATGAATGGACAGATTTGTTTTTGTTCATATAGGGGGTTTCAAAATTTGTAGAACATCTTGCTATGTTTGTTGTAATAATTCTCCAGCTTTCTATCTTATTGCAGGCAGTAGAAAGTTGTAGAACTTTTACACCAGTTTTTAATGGAGACAAACCTTATATCTTATGCAGCTAAATATGCACCAATTTGGTATTTTAGGGCCATATCACCCTGGGTCAACATACCATAATTACAAACTTGTGTATGTTATAAAATGTGTTGCTTTCTTATCCAGAATTGGCACCTTTCTGGAAGCTGGTATATCCAAGTAATTTGTAAAACTGGAACCAGTGAGTTTTTGGCTCTGTGCCTATCCACTGGATTATCTGTTGTTGTGAATAACACTGTGGCACTGTATTATGTGACTCCATACACATACCTGTGGTGTTATAGGCCTGAACTGGTTGTAACAGTAGAGGTTTAATTCCCTCCTGTCTGGGTCACAGCTGAAATGAAGAGCTTCATTGCCATACACTGCAAAGCCCAGGACCCCAAGAAAGAACATGCGCACAGAACCAAAAAAAAGGGTGTGGAACTGGCCAATGACCGTTGGCGGCCTGAGCTAAGAAACAGAAAGAAAGAATAAAGGAAAGTCATGGGAATTATATTTTCACAACATCAAATGACATCAACATGGAACATCTTTTGATTTCATACTCCTATGTAATCTCTTACAGTGGTATTTAAAACCACAGGATTACGTATTTAATGTTAAATTATGCTGTATAGCAACTATTATTTGAAGCATACTTGTGACGTGTACCCACATTGCATTTACAGACAGTATATACCATTGCAACACCAATCTGGTAGTTATTAGGAAACAAAAGGTAAAAACAAGAAGAACCATGTATGAACCAGAAACTCATTCAATGTAACTTGAACTGTGACAGTTATTTTCCGCATCCACAAAACCAAGTATCCAATTAACATTTATTTATTCTGTACAATGGTGAGTTAGCAATCAGAAATATCTGACAATAGCAATCAGAAAGAACTGCCATTCTTTATATCCCCCTAGACAGACAAGCCAAATATGTATCAGCCTAATAAATGTAAACTCGACACTTACACATCCTTCATAGAAGTTCTTGATATAATTTAAAGACATGACTGGGCCGCACTTCTTGCAGTTATATCATATTGTCCTTCATTACCAGTCTGGCGTCAGTCAGGTTCCAGATGTAATCCTGCAGCTATTTGGGACCTATTTGCTGTTAAAAGCCCTTGTCAATGCATATTCTTCTATTATCTGGGTTCTCTTCATGAATATAGTCGGCCAGTACAAAAAAAGTCACCAGAAAAGCAAAACAAAAGCTTGAGACACGTGGTCTGACTATAATCCCCATTGAACAAGGTCAGCAAAAAATGAACTCTTAACAGAATGCAGTAAGAGAAAATACCACAAAACAAGAGTTTGTGTGAATTATATTGGAAACCATCCTTTGGAATCAGTCAGATATTTTTTAACAATAAAAAGTCTTGTTATTTAGAAGTTAGAAGTTTTAAACCAGTGCTTTCCAGAAGACACGTCACATACAAATATTTAAATGCACACTAAAATCCATGAAAATGTTTATAAAAGGATGTTTTCTTAGGGAAAGAAGACGTCACCTGCAACAATATACTGTGAACACTGTCTGAAGAGACCGCTGTACCTGCCACATTCCCAGTTATTACAAAAATAGTAAGTTTTAGCATGATTTCAGTTATACAATAAAAATTTGTTGCCATTGTTTATGAAATGTTTGTCTCTTTGGTATATTGTGACAAGTGATGTAATTAGCATGATTCGTGTGGCTTTCCTAACAGCTTTATGGGAAAAAAGAAATCCTGAGACATCATGACCTGATGCCTGTGGCACTGATTTAGATGACACAGTCATACTATGTGATTTAAAATTATTTTTCAATCCAGTTTAATTACAGAAAACAGTTATAAAAGCAAATAAAATGCATTTGTTTTGTAGAACTGTATAGCATACTCTTTTGGCTTGTTATTTTGCATCTTTCTTCCTTGTTAAACCTGGTGGTTTGGCACCAGTGCCCCTAATGGATAAAAAGCCTTTGATGGACTTAACTTCTACACCCATATGTACATGAAACCTACACGTGAAACATAATCCATCCATTTTTCTGAAGACTGTAATAACTGTTGCATTCAATTCACTACAATCTTTGGTATGTTTCAGTTTCTATCAGTTATATCAAATATTCAAAATATCCATTATGTCTTAATAAATATCTATCATTGAGCATACTTTCTTGCAATACTGGCTTTTCCATTTACCGAAGACTATTTCATCTTCCTTTTGCTTGTATAATGCAATATACAGTATAAATGCAGTGAGCAATGTGGTACTGTGAAGATTTGTCATGTCTTCCTGACAAAACGTTTGCCCTGAACATCATTCTCTCCTCATCAAAGTAGTTTTATGATGAACCATAGAATTTATCTTACATGCTTGCTGTCATGTATTGTATATTGTCACGTACTGTATATTGGCACATTTTCATTCTAGGCATTTGACATTCAGCTCTAGGCATTCAATTCTAAAACACAGAAATTCTGTCTTCTGATTTCAGGGCACACATTTCTACTGAATCCCTGAATAGTGGGAACTGTCTTTGTTTTCTAACAGCCTGAATCTGCAGTGCTGGACTCAGGCTGTTTGAAGAGCAGAAACAACAAAACAAAAGGGCACCTATTGCATGTCATGCACCATTCACTTCCTAACAGAATATTATCATATATTTTTTATTTATTAATATTGAGGGAAATTTCTGATGTCTGAATTTAACCCATCTCCTGCGGGAGCAGTAGATAGCCATTATTCAGCACCTGGGGAGCTAGCACTGAGTGTTTTGCTCAGTGACATGTCTAGTGTCTGGGGTGGTATTCAAACGTGTGTGATTTCTCATGCTTCTTGAGCCCTTGTTTCACAGCTGTAGCCCAATGAATCTTGGCATTATCAATCTGGAATATGCCTGTGTCATCAGGGAAATAAAAATGCACTGATGGGAGAATCTGGCAATTCAGTAGATTCAGATACTCAGCTGACTTCATTTTACTGCTGCATAACATTGCTGATCTTAGATCAGACCAGCTGAAGTAATAGCAGCTAATAACAATGCCTCCAAAGGCACACATGACTTTTTTGGTCAGGCAGTGTATTTTCTCACTTGGAAGAGCACCTTAGAGGGTTCTTCGGGAGTTGTTTTCCATCAAAATGCTACCCATAGGGCATATCAAGATCATTCAATTGTAAAGGCACCTTATATAGCACTACTGGAGGCGCTTCCATTAGGATAATTACCTACATTCTCACTCATGCACAGACACCTACACAGCACTACAACACATTTAATCCACTGGAGGTGTACCTATTTGAGTACTTAATTATGCTGCCTTGCTGCTTAGGAGTACCATTGACAGTATTGCATTCCATTTTCTCTACTGGAAAGCGCATCCTTTGGGACACTTAATCATGTAGCAGTGGAATAGAGGGCATAAAGGCACCCTTTTCCAATGAAAGGGTACCAGTAACAATAGCGGCTGTGAAAGTGCTATGGTGAAAATCCCCCAGTAGTCAGGACAAGAGTATGATTAGCCCTCTAAGTGAGTGAGATGGGTCTTTAGCTCAGCAGGCTAACTGTCTTGTCTGGCAACTCTGTTCAGGCTGTGAGCTTGTGAGTTTGAGTCTAGCTCACCCCAATAACACTGGTGCCATTTGACTTGGGTCTTTAACTCAATGTGCTAATCATCTTGTCTGGTAACTCTGTTTGGGCTGCAAATTCAAGGCTGGGATGCCCCAGGAAAATAAGGACACCTAAAATTTTTCTCCATCAGAAAGGCAATCATTAAGACATCCATCCATCCATCCATTATCTTAACCGCTTATTCCTGGTGAGGGTCGCGGGGAAACCTGGAGCCCATCCCA
>JABJVR010006958.1:0-11970 GCA_025773905.1 Chitala chitala
AGCACAGGGAGAACATGCAAACTCCACGCACACAGACCCAAGGTGGGAATTGAACCCCAGGCCTGGAGGTGCGCAGTAACAGTGCTAACCACCACGCCACCGTGCCGCCAAAAGGCTTACAGCACCTGGCATTCCCAGGAAGTCTCCTACCCAAGTACTAATCAGGCCCAACGCTGTTTGGCTGCTGAGTTCAAACGGGGTCAGGCACATTCAGCGTGGTATGGCCATAAGCCTCAGTCTTTCTTTTGTAAACCAAAATATTTAGAAACCACAAGATTTCAAATTCATGTTCCTCTTTTAATTTCCGACCCAGTAATTAGCACTGTTGCCTCACACCTCCAGAGTTGGGTGTTTGAATCCCATCTCTGCCCTGTGTGGAGTTTGAATGTCCTCCCTGTGCTTTGGGGGCTTTCTCCAGGTAGTCCAGTTTCCTCCCCCAGTACACAAACATGTATTGTAGGCTTATTGGCATTTCCACATTGCTTGTAGTGTGGGTGTTTGTGATGGTGCCCTGTGATGGGTTGTCCCCTGCCTATAATGGGTTGTCCCTGGGATAGGTGTCAAGCTTCAGGCACCTGCAAACCTACACAGGATAAGCGGAATGGAAAACAGATGGATGGATGCCACCACCAGCACAGAAGCTGTAATGTATTTAAAAGTGTTTATTACAAAATGTTAAATATGAATGTCAGTAAAGATTTTTTCTTTACAAAACAATGAAAAGAAGTAGCAAAACATAAAAAACCATAAATTCTAGCAAAGATGTATTTTAATATTAACTTATGTAAATATCACATGTGACCTAGCTTGTACCTACCAAATCTTAATTTGTGCAAGATACAGAAGCATGTAATTAAAAAGACATGAGTTTTTGATCAAACGGTGTGCTAAGGGTTTGGAATCATAATGACAGCAATATGAATGTACAAAGCTGATAATAAAAAATGAAAGAACTCCCTAATGACCCCATGAGGCAAATGATTAAATTATAATCAAATTGGGTTAATTAATCTATAATATTTATTCTTTCTTACTGAGGGACAATGTGGCAGCATCACAAAGGTTATGAGCTCAGTGCTTTCTTTGCCTTAATAAAAGGAGGTGTTTAGGGATCAGAACTCAACAAGCCCTCCAGACAACACAGCCAGAAGGTTATTACTGATATAAAATGCACAGAATGTAATTATCACAAACCAACAAATAATTATGGTGGCTAACAGAAAAAATAAAAAGTACATTTCATTGTGTATATTTATTGTCTATGTGCTCACTGTAATTGAGGCTTTAAGCTTCTTTGAATAAATTACTATAGAGAGGCACACCTCATCAGTGGTGTTAAAATATAGTCATTAGGTAACGATAAGCAGGGACTCTTTTGAGGAATAGAAGCAGACAAACCAAAATGGGAGGAAGGAGGTGTTCCCTCAGGACTCCCAGTATGCTCCTTATCCAATTAAAGCGTGGTGTTGCAATCTTCCATCTCATTTTTCTAAAGTTTGTAGATAACTTGCTGTTGTACAACACTACATGACCAAAACATTATATGAACATCTCTTCTAATTAGTTGGTTTGACTGTCCAGAATACCCTCTGGGAACAGGCCCATAAAATTATGTGTACAGCAAGGCAGTTTTCAGAAACAAATATGGACCATATTATGGGTGTAGAGAAAAGCTCAACAATGTTCAGTGTGGAACTGGCACAGGGTACCACCTTCCTAACATGCCAGGTATTAATGTTGTTGTTCTTTGCACAGGAAGGTTATTTTTAAATGCTGTGTTTTTTCCCAGTATGGAGGGTGGGTGGATGGATGAATGGATTATATTTCATTTATCCTGCAGGAAATTAGTCTTTAAGTTCCGTTCCCAAGTACTCTGTGTTTATTGGAGCGAGGGACATTCCAGATGGAAGACAGTGCCTTGCATTTTAAATCAGCCTGATTGGCATGAAAGGTTTGTCTTAGTGTCCCCACTGACTGGATTTGGGCTGCTGTGATGTCCTTACAAGTTTAGGAAACATCAGTGGCAAGGTATTGTTTCTTGACAATGGCCATCAGACAAGAGGAGGGAAAGGTTGGGCTGCTTCAAACAATAGTGAGGAAACATAGCAGAGTGCTGGGCCCCACAGATGTCTGCACTCCAACACTTAACTTGTACTTTCCCAAAGGATGCTAAAAAACTATGAATAAATCACAAGAAACTCTTCTCCGAGTAGCTTGAAATGTATGCAGTTGTATTTTAAAAAATAGAACACAATCATTTATATTACTTAACCTTTTATGAAAGTATTTATAACCAGTTGAGAGCATGTGAACTGTTCCATGGGTACCATGGGTGAGGGACAGCAGCTTCTGTCTCTAGGTCAAACACCAGGCTTGTTCATGGAGTTAAACACAGACAAAACTTCCTGATTCCTGTTTTTCTGTTGCTTGCAGATGGTGATCTATTCCCAGTAAACTGAAGGCTCAGGGAGTTTACTTTAGTACATTAACTAGTTTGCTCCAGTAAACTATTAAACTTTAGATAACTTCATAGCCTACAGAGTACTTACCACTGCACTTTGGTAGCACATATACACAGACATGTTTTATGCTAATTGCGATGAAATTGAATTGCCCTGTCATTACTGATACTGATAGCTGTTCAATTTAATAGTGTTTATTTGCAGGGAGGATTGTGGGGTTGATCACATTCTCAGCCAGTCTCATCACCTAGGGTCCATCACTATTCAGCTCCATCCTTGCTTGGTTTCATTATATGACTTCTGTACTGACTGCCCAATAATACATTAAAATAAATTCCATATTTTTCTCTATTTTTAGGAATTGTTTTTTGTCGAAATTTGCTCTGTTCTAAGTAACCTTCAAGCATTCTTGAAATTATTTGATACTAACAATAAATATAAAAGATGAAGGAGCACCAAATAATAGGTTGGTGTTTCCTCCTGTGTGGTTACTTGGCTGGGAATTCTGGGCCCACAGGGGAATAGGGTCTGTGCACAAACAACACAGGGTCACCATGCCATTATGCACATGACTGTCACCCCTTTTTGCATAATCTGTATGACTAAACACTGGATGTTCTCCAGATTTCAGAAAGACAATATTTCAGGCTAGTCTGATTGTGTTTTTGTTAAATGGCAACAATTTTTTAATTTATTCTTTGCAGATATCTTCACTATCTTAGTCATAGTCTCCAAAAATAATAAAGGAGTAACAAAATTTCACATTGTAAATTGTCTTTTTTTAACAATGCTTCCATATTGTCTTACTCCTTCTTCTAAAAGGTACACCATATATTGTGGCATGTACAAAAATCTTCACTCTTAAAAAAATTAAATAATAATAATAAATTATTACAAAGCTTTATTATTTTAATTAATTAAATTTTGTGAAAGTTCATCACAAGATCTGATTTGTTCAAAACATCACAGTAATTGCTTCCAATTTACAAATCAAGGACAGACGTTCTTATTTTATATTAATTGTAAGTCATAGTGGCTTCAGTGTTATTAACACCAAAATTAAAACTAAAAATAAAACAATTAGCTTCACCTGTTCATACTTGACCTTTCCAAAGGTTTTTGGCTTGTCAAACTGAAATTGCAGGCATGGCAGAGAGCAGCAGTGATAAGTATACTTTTATTCTTATTTGTGTCTTTAGCAGACTGTCTGAGGTTTCCTCTCTGCCCTCTTCTGCTCACTCCTTTTAGGCATGGTGCAAGCAAGGGCAACAGACCAGGCTAATTTACATTAGAAAGTCCCAAGTGAAGCGTTCAGTCAGAGAGATGCAGCAGACCCTGAGCACCCTATTCAGCTCTCATTTCCTCCCTGACAATCGCCATTGAATCAATCATGTTTGTTCAGCCCTTTGCTTGGCCACCTTAGAGAAAGACCCCTGTCTGTGATTTGCAGTGTCAGTCATTCATATTAGAGCTCGTCTGCTCACCCGTCCCTCCTCGTCCCTTGTGGATCATGTGACTGCTGTTGCCCATCCGTCATGCAAGGAGAGTGCTTCAGTGCTGATTGATCTAATTAGCAATCAATTAACTTGTTACTACTGAATGTAATTACCTTTTATGGAGAAAAGAGAAGGCAGCTGGTGGCAGTAATAAAACCACAGCAACTGCACCATCCCCACCCGCCACAGAAGGGATGTCTGACAAAATTATAGGCGAGGGTTGAAGTGCAAATAGAGTCTCCAGGGACTACTTCCCCTGTAATATGCTGAAATCCCATTTTAATGAATATTGGATGGCCGACAGAATCAGAAGAGAAAGCTTCCAGAGAAGAACAAATTCCTCATACTTAGATAAGAAGAATTAGAGGTGTCCAAGGACAGTGGTGTTTTCTGAGCACCGCAGAGCTTTTAATGGTCATGGATAAATAAAAGCACATTTCTGTCATTTTAAAGGCAGGACTTTGAACATGGACAGAAATAAACAATGACTAGAGTGCTTTGACTGGTAACATCCTCCACTGAGCATTAAATATAGCCGTAAAGTGATTCTAGTGGTGAATCTGTGAAGCTGTGTGAAAGCTGAGTAAGGCTTGGGTTTGAGGTTGAAGGATGGGAGGGGTCAGTATCTGAAGCTATCCTCCCATTCTAATTGATGATCTTCTCCCCATTCTGGGCTCACCATAATTGTAAGCACGTTACATTCATGGAACTGTGTCCTTCAGTGAGCACCCAAACTCCCTGCCTGCCAGAAAGCTTCTAGTCCCTGGCACAAAAGCATACAATTCAAAGCTCTCTTTACAAAAACACTGCACTTGTGTATGCAACACTTTTAATTTATCTAGATCTCCTCTGCCTATAAAATACCTCAGAATACAGAAAAAAACTTGTGTATTTGTGTAATCCTTTTAAGTGTCTTTTTTTTGTAACAAAAAAGCAGATTACAATCACATGTGACAGGAAGGTTAATGCTATATGCCTGCATAATGCAGGGTCAACCCCCCAGAGCACACATTTTGTGTGTCATTAATTTCCAACCTGCAACATAGCGACTCACAACATTAGCTAAATGTCCAGTGCAGGAGTCTGTAATGAGATGAGTTTGTAGCACAGAGGCTCATTCATCATCTTGTTTGCTCCAAAAGAAGTGTGCTTTTATCAGGCCTCTTTGTGCTCGTGTCATCAAAATGGGCATAAATCACCTGACAGAGGAAGCAGACTAGCTAATAATGCCCTATTAGCAACCATGTTCTAAAATCACTATTGACAAATGAACAAGCACAGAAGGCAGATCTAGCCATGCACATTTCAGTCTGTGTTGGCCTTTCCCTGCTGGACCTCGTGCTCTCTGTGGATATCTACTATGGCATGTAACAGCACAGTTTTGTTTATCGACCTAGGGGTTGTTTGTTTTTTCTGTAAGCACTTTTCTAATTTTATTTATTTATATACTGTTTGTTTCGGGTGGAAAATAGAGTTAATTGCTTTTATCAAAGTCAATAAAAGGTAAGCATAACCTTGATACAAAACCCCAGACACTATTATTAGTCATTAAATATATCAGATTTATATGTGTCCGTTTTAAAAACAAGATCCCTATAACGTTAGTTAATGTTAATGTTATATTTCTCATACCTCTATATATTAACTATATGTAGCTAATATAAGCACTTTAATGATTGTACCCAGTCGTTTTCACACTGCTCCCTAATCCAGAGCCAATGCTTGACACTTTGCTGAAACCTTCTGAACTAAGGAAACGTGTGCATCTTAACTGCTGCCCCTCGCACGTGTGAGAACGGGGTTGAAAGGAAGTGCAGCTCAGGGCAGCTCTCTCATCCTGCTCAGTTTCTGTGTGACCAACTCATTATCCTGTCATCACTGCTTTTCCACCTTGACATTAACTTTTTCATTTACCTATTTTCCAGACTAAACCTTTCCTTAAGAGAATCATTATTTACAAGCTGCATTAAGAGTGGGGTATGTATTAAATAACTCCAAAGAAACCATTTCTACAGAAAAAAAATATGAATCCTGCAATCCTGTGTAATTCTAAACTAATGTTTTGTCATAATGCCAAGAAGGAGAGAATCATTATTTAAGATCACTGTATTTCTGCTGCCACTAGTATTACCAGTTTATGAGTAGACCTGTTTTAGGATGGTCTGAAATCCAACATTTGGCATCTTCATCTGAAATTACTTTCGAAATTGTAGGTTTTAGTTCAAATGCCTGTATGCTCAAAACAATTTTTCAGTTTTTTCATGTCAAAAATTTATGTATTAGACAAACAAAATCTTCCCCTATGATTACAAAATATGAGCCCTGGGTCCTTAAAGATCTTTACAGCTGTGCTTTTAGACATTATCTGAGAAAGGAAATATATCTGTAGATGTGCAGCTATGTAAATGGATAAACCATACTGGTTAAAGTAATATGAGCTGCTTTTGTGAATAATAAAAAATCTTAATATTACAGGTACCACTACAACATTATTATTATTATTATTATTAATATTATTATTATTAATTAAAGGGGTCACTGTGCTGCACCTCCTTCCCACTGCCTTCCTGACCACCCCTACGTTCTCACTTTTGACACGCTGTGGAAGGAGCTGGAGGAGCTGTGGTTACCCTACCATGCCATGCATGGAGATGAATCTGAAAAACAAGACAAGGGATCACCAGGGACTGTGTAGAGGTGTCAGAGTGGACAACACAATCATGCAGTGCAGAATCGTGCTTCCTTTTACAGGTTTCTGGCTCACATGAATTGCAGCAGAGCAGCTCTCCAGTTGAGCTCACTGGTGGGAAGCCAAGCGCATGTTGGCTCTTGGTGGTGAATTTGCTGTACACCTGTTCTCACCAGCTGGTAGGCAAAACCCAAGTCATGGCAATCGGTCTCAGCAAGGTAGGTTCATCCTGCCAGAAATATGCGTGATGGCAGACAAAAAGGCAACAAAGGATCTGCGGAAGTACGGGTTTGGAGGGATGGCTGCCAGCCCTGCCCACTTCCCCCAGATTCTCACATTGCAGATGTTCATAGAGAGCAGCAGAAACATGATCACCCAAATGCAACACGTACAAACAAGGACATGTCATCTAAGTATTCTTCTACAGAAACAGACTTTATGAGGAAATTAACTGAGAAGCTACAGGACTGGCACTCTGTCTAAACAGGTGAAAATAAACAGAAATCAGGACATTGGCTGGTGAAATGTCAACATCTCTTCATGTTGTGAAGAATTTCTGTCCACTGTACATTTTTCTCGTATCTGTCATCCCATCCTTCTATACAGAGTGAGGTCCAAAGGTGTGAAACCACTAAAGAAAATGCTTAAATTTCGTGTTCTTTTCTGATTCAGTTAAAAAAAACTTTACTTTCACGTCATATTATCAGCAATTTAATCTGAGAAAAGTTGAATGTTTGAAAACATTGACGAGATTTTGTCAGGTTCTTTGTATTTGGTCACCTTTCTGCATTAATAACAGCATTCTTTCAAACTGGACTCCACAATTTGTGCAAAAGTACAAAATCAGTATATGAAATTCTTTTGAGTGCCACCTGAACACGTGTGTCTTGGAATCTATTTACATTGTTGCATCTTATTTCAGTTCTGTACAATGAGCAGTGTTTCTGCTTATAATTTTTTCTGTGTTGATGTGGTTTCAAATCAAAGCTCTGCACATCTAAAGATATATGACAGCATTAGACAGTTTTCAGTGTTTTTTATAGTGATTCAACAAAATTATAAAACAAAAAACTAATGACACTGGCCTGGGAAAAACTGATGGTACCCTTCACATAAAATTTTGTTGAATAACCGTTTGAGGCAATGACAAAACTGCTCCAGCTGTGTCAGGTGTGAAGGGTACCTTCTCCACACAGCATGTTTCAGCTCTTTCCACAGATGTTCAATAGGATTTAGGTCAGGGCTCACAGAAGGCCACTTCAGAACAGTTCAGTGTTTTGTTTTCAGCCATTCTTGGGTGTTTTGGGTCATTATCCTGTTGGAGGACCCATGACCTGCGACTAAGACCAAGCTTTCTGACACTGGGCACTACGTGTTGCTTCAGAATCCCTTCATAGTCTTGACATTTCATTGTACCCTGCAAAGACACACTTTGTCAGAAGCAGTAAAGCAACCCCAGAACATTACCGAGCTTCATCTATGTTTCATGGAAGGTACAGTTTTCTTTTCTTCAAAAACTTCATTTTTGTGTCGATGAACATACAGCTGATATGACTTGCCAGAAAGCTCCAGTTTTGTCTCATCTGTCCAAATAACATTCTCCCAGAAGCCTTGTGGCTTGTCAATGTGCATTTTGGCAAATTCCAGTCTGGTTTTTTATGATTTCCTTCCAACAGTGGAGTCCTCCTGGGTCGTCTTCCATTAAGTTCATTTTTGCTCAAACAGCTATGGATAGTGTGATCTGACATTGATGTACCTTGACCTTAGAGTTCACCTTGAATCTCTTTAGACATTGTCCTTGGTTCTCTGGTTACTATTCGTATTATCCTTCTGTGCAATTTGACATCAATTTTCCTCTTGCAGCCACGTCCAGGGAGGTTGGCTTCAGTCCCACAAACCCTAAATGTCTTAATAATATTTGCAACTGTAGTCACAGGAACATTAAGATGTGGGGCTGAAGTATTACAATAGTTTTTAAGTAGAGAATTTTGGGATAGGTTCCAGGCCACCTTGACTCAGGATAAGTATTTGGGTGATGGATGAATGGATGGATGGATGGTTGGATGGATGCATGGATACGTTCAAATTTCAGGTTTTGAATCATTTTAATTTTTAAATGAAATGCTGCATAGAAAACAATTTACCAACATTAATTACTGAATGTTTTGCTCATTAGGGTATTGTTTTAATATTGTATTACATAAAAGAGAATATGTAAAATACAGAAAAACACATAGGGTTCAGCTACTGAAATTTCATAGCCATTTGGGCCAAAATGGCACATTGACAGAATGCCATTCCATGATTCACGAATACTGTTTTATTGTCTGCAAATAAAAAACAATCTAAATTCCCAATTTTATCTCTTGTCAGGCCTAGCATTATTTGCTTTTGTGCTCATCTCTTGCATGGAAAATTTCTGGTGTTCTTTCACAGCTGCTTTTTCTCATCTGTATCTAAGGACTAAGCCTGCTTCAAAGTTAGCTTTTAATGAAAATGTCACCTTCAATCCTACAAGAGGAAACAAGTCCATTAGCCAGAGAGAGCAGCCTTGAACAGGCCTGGCTGGAGGAGCTGGACAGGCCTTCACAGTGTTCTGAGCTGGCCTCCACCCTGTTATTGTCTATGTGGTCATATCAGTGATATTCCAAATGTTGAAGAACACCTGCTCACGTGCTGTTGCCCAATCTATAATAAAATTGTAAGTGATATATTTATTATTGGAGGAAACAGCTGTAAAAAACACTTACGGTTATTCTTCATTCAAAAAATACAACCAGTTATGTCCTGAGCAGCAGTCAAGTGAGTTGGAAGATGCTGATAAAAATACTCATGTAAAAAGACTGGTTCAAATATGTGTATTTCTGTAATTTATAAAATGCAATGAATTATGAAACAAACATTCAGGTCCAGAAGGCACACAAAACATGTTTGATGGTAGTACATGATAATCTTTAAATTAAAGGACTCAACATTAAAATACATTCTAAATAGTGTATCAGCACCCTGTGATTTCAGTTTTTTCCATTGTCTTTGTCTGTTTATTTCTTTATTTTATGTTTCATCAGTTTTTATAAGATGTAAATGTTTGGTTTGCAACTATTTTCATGAATATATGACTATCACATTTTTCAACCAAAGAAAACAGGCCTCCCTCAGTATTACATTTTAAAAATCTTTTATACATGTTTTCTTCATATTTTCCTGCGAACATTTTGGTGTTTGAACAAAAACACGAGCATACCAAAATTTATCCTGTGTTTCTGAAAAACATTATTTGAAAATGACACTATTGTAACGCATATCTTAGTGGTAATTTAATTTACTGGCATTGGTTGTTTCTGTCTGCTTTCCTGTCCCATTTCATATTCATTCTGTAAGCTGTTTCAATGTAAACTAAGGCAACAAAAACAAAATTACATCCATACAAACTTATAATCAAATCTTTTCTTCTATTGGTTAGTGCAGCACAGCAATTTGCTCAGACAATTGAATTTGAAATGTGTGCAGATATCATTGTTTCATTATTAAATGCTTGCTGCTGTGTAAAAAATGTAAGAAAATGTGTGCAGTTTCATTGCAAATTTCATTGTAACATGGTCAATAATTAAGTAATTTGTGCTTGATGTGTTATGTATCATGCTGTCATTTTTCATTATTAGTTTGGGATTTGTAATAATAAAATTAGGATTAATAATAAAATAAGAAACAAGGACAGTTATTCTAAAAGAAAAAAAGGTTTAACTCTCCAAATAATTATGAGGAGCACTTTATGACCTTTGAAAATGTCTCTCATACCTAAAACAGGGCAATTTTTAAATACAATACCAAGGTAATGTTTGAGTACATTTAAATCATAGAAAATCATGTCCTCTGTGTTGATCCAGTGAGAGCTGCTGACTCCAGAGATGTGATGTGAAACCTGAGCATTCTGGCTTAGAGAGAGCACATGACATACATCAAGAAGGTCTGATGTTCATTAATAAGTTTTATTTAAACTCCTGACCTCAGCCAACTGAAAGGTTAGGAGAATACATTGAGTTACACTTTGTCTTCAGGAGTCATTTACAAAGCACATCGGGTCCTGTTGTTCTGTTGTCCTATCAACCAAACCCTGTGAAAACAAGCAAACTGAAAATATTTTTGCCCATTTTAGTGCATGAATGAAAACACTAAGAAAGAATAGTCCAGAAAATTCAGTGCAATAATGACAAAAAGGCATCTAGGATTTCTGTATCTTTAATGTATGAATTCAGTACTGAAAAATTTAATGGAGAGAAATATTTAAAGATTGATGGTGACTGTAGACAAATACCGTGTAAGTAAACTGTGAAAAAGTGTATAGACTGTCGCATAAATACTAAACATTACAGACACTATGGTATCATAATGAGGAGGGAAGAAAAGACAAATGTTTAAAACAGTTCTTTAGTTTGCATTGATCCTGAATGATGGTCATGCTAATGGTGTCAGAAGGCAAGCTATGCTATGGGTGATTTCTGACTAAACGTATACTCGTCAAGACGTTAAATGGCTGAAATTACACGCACAACTCTGACTTATCTTTGTTCTTTAGTTAGATAGTATCTTTGGGTGCATTTGAGTCTGGATGTTAACTCTAATTTGTTACCTGTAACATATAGCAGGAATGTTAGCTTCAGGCCATGGACTTGAGTCCGGGGGTTGGTCATGTTTTCATACAACTTAAGTGTTTCATTCTTTCTAGCCACATCAATCAATTTTGAAATATTTTACTTTTAGTTATTCATTATTTGCTTGTCTAATTATTAGGTTATCTAGTAAAAATGATGAATATATAAAACAATGAACATCACTGGGCACAAATGAATTATCTAGTAAAATAAATGGCGAAACATGTAAGCAGTCTATTTTCATTACATTAATTTTTTGTGAAAATGAATGAATATGAGATGTTTCAGGTTTATACCTACTTAAATGTGATTTTACTATATGTTTGCTACAGCTTACTGACTGCTTAGTGTATTGTTTAAAAAATTTGATAATTCAAATATACAAAATTTTCTCTAAATAACAAACCAAGAAGAAAAAATGAGATTTTAAAATTTTCTGTGCAGCCTAGGATCCTTTCCACTCACACCGTATATTGTCATGTTGTATCTCATGAAATTGTGTGTGAATCAGAAAAAACTGCATAAAAATATGTAATTAATTCAAATATGTTTTCGGACATAAATTTATTTCTGGTGGTTAGCACTGTCGCCGCTCACCTCCAGGCCTGGGGTTCAATTCCCACCTTGGGTCTGTGTGCGTGGAGTTTGCATGTTCTCCCTGTGCTTGGTGG
>JABJVR010006959.1:0-11970 GCA_025773905.1 Chitala chitala
AGGCCCCCCTCCCCTGCTGATGACCCTTCACAGCTTCACGCTGCTCCTCCCATCTGCCTGCCTGTGCTCCTTCATCTCCTATCACAGCCTTTTTAAGGATTTCTCTTTTTAAATTAGATGCAGAAGAATAATAAGCAGCGATGATCACCTCGTGATTTTCCTAATGAGGGAAGCGCTGGAAATTACAATAGGAACTGATGGAAAAAGCTGGGAGGTTAACCACAGTTGTGTTTTCTTATTTACCATGGAGCTACAGGAGAAAATTAGCATTAAATGCCAATGGATGTAATGTGAACTAGGATGTTGGTTGCTTGATGTAGAATAAATTAGCAAACCCAATATTCTACCATGTAAAATATGTTGTGTAAAATTACTGAATGTTATGAGTACCCTAATCATTAGGCTGACTGCTCCTGTAACTACTCATGTGGTCCAGGATAGTGGAGAGGGAAAAGTACTGAGTTTGGACAGAGCAACTGAAAATCCAGACGTAACTGTGGGTTAATATCAAGGCAAAGTGCAGCTGATGCATTTACAAGAATTGCAATGAGAAGTGCTAAACTGTGGACGATTTAGGAAATGAGGTGATGATAAGGATGAACAAGGGACACGGATTAGCAAAGTGGCGCTATGAATCTGACCTCTGTGCAGCCAGATGTGTTTAGCTAAAAGAAATCTGTGACTGGCTAACAAAGCACTTGTCACTCAAGGCAAAGTGGTCTACGCCAGATGGGAGGGGTGGTGTTTGTTGGTGTAGCATGCACTCTCCTCTCGCCCTCTTCTGTTGTCTGACCATCCCTGCGTTTACAGTCTGTGCAGGTCTTGGACACAGGTTGTTTCAAATGGAGTTTGCAGTTCAACCGTGCAGCCTTAAAGCAAATGCAAAAGAAATATGAAACAAGCCTGTAGAAACTCAATATGCCCCCCCCATTCCAAATGTGACCACCTGCACTACTCTAAAACACCCTCCTACTCACTGTAGAATTTCTTCTGTTATTTTCCACAAACCTTTCTACAATGATTTGAATTTTTAACGTTTCCTCTAACACAGTTTAGGTCAGATCTCCTGGCATTTGACTGCTCACGAGTTCCCATCTTGTTAAAATTCTTACCTCACCACTGAAAAATACTATGGGACGTTCAGCCCCCCCACCATCTCTGTTGATTTCTTACCCCCTCCTGCATCTGAGTTTGCTCTTGAAGCTCAGCGGCTCCGAGGTTCATGCTTGCAGAGATTTATATAACTTAATGCCTCTCAGCCTGGCCATGTCTTACCCGCAATGCATCACTGCAAAGGCAGAAGAAGTTCATGTTTAAAACATTATCTCTCAGTACACAGAAATAGGATTTGGGGATTTTACAGAATGTCATTTGCATTCTCATGCACAATAACAGTATATTCTTTTTATTCTGCTCTGAAAGGACATCGTTTGCAAAATAACATCTCCGTGTTTCTGAGTGTGTTAAGTTATCCTCAGTACAGCGTCGCTCATGAAAAAACCAGTAAATTACTTCATGGGTTTTTAAAACTGGTATAAACCTTCTTATCTAAGGAGACACAGGATGAGGAAAGGTCATGTTAACTCTTTCTCGCTGTCTTGCTGTTGTCACAGATGAAGTAGGCTGTATGGCTTTGTTAAAAAGAAAGGAAGGTGCTGGTCTGAAAGATGTGACTAATTTCCACCTGTGACTAAACACAGTGTTCATAGGCAAACTGCCAGAACACAGCAGCTCTTTCGGGTGCATTTGTTTTTGATCTTCAGCCTGTCGTCACCTGATTTTATCACGATGACCCCTCAAGATGAAGCACAGCGCTCTTGTTAGTACCTGCCCACATTTGCCAAGCTACAGTAATAAAGGTCAGGCTAAATTTTGACTCCAGGGTCCGGTCCTCTGTATGGGCTGAATTAATCTGTACATGTAGACCTGTAGAGAAACATTGACCTCCACTAGAACCTTGCAGATAATGAACTTCAGATCTGATTCACCACTGACTCACAACTCTGCAGAGAAGGACACGCACGTTTACACATCCACGTGCACACGTGTGCACAAACTAAAAAAAAAAAATATATATATATATATATAATACAGGACAAATACAAGATGAGCATCATAACATTTTTTTATCAGAACGCAGAAACCCAAGCAGTTTCTTCCTTATATACAGCATATTTAGTTTCACTGGATGTGTGTGATATATACAGAACCTTGACAAGAATACACACAGTAAGTACATGTGCGGATCAGTGCTCAACCTGACCACGGTACCTTCCGGCAATGTAAAATCTGAATCACAGTTCATGCACCCTAGTGATGGTATGCAATGACATACTGTACATAGTTCTAAAAAATGTTGAATATAAATGCAACATTAAAAAAAAATTGTGTTCTAACGCAAGATCTTGTTTTGAATCTAACTGGACTATGAATACATTTAGTTACTTTTGTATTCAGTCCTCTAACCACAGCACTGCTTGCTAGGCTCAACATGCCTTGGAAGGCGGATTTGCTGTCTGACCACTACATTTCTTTTCCCTGTTCTCGCTCATCTTCCACAGCAACCACACTGCATAGTGCAACGGCGTCTGCTGGAGGGCAACATACCGCACCTGCGCAGGGAGGGCGGGGATCCCAGTGCCCGGGTACGCTCCCCCCTGGCTGACAGCAAAGAGGGCGCAGAGGCAGAGGAGAAAAGCGAGAGCACAGCAGACGACTCAACGGAGGAGAGCGAGAGGAGCCTAAAGTCTGAGGAAGAGGAGGAGGAAGAGGAAGAGGGCAGCCAGATCGTCAGCAAGGCCGAAGGCCAGCCCCAAAGCCCACAGGCAAAAAATAAGACATCCAATACTGACCAGAAGGATGAGGTCCTGAGGAAGGAGGACTCTAAGACAACAAAGATCCTCTCTGCCTTGGTGGTTCGGTGCAAGGTAAGGAGACTGTTATGTGTACAATCTAGATAAGCTTTAACTGTATTGAAGCAAACCTTAGACAAGGAAATTCCTGATGGTTCCAGCTCCACGTGCTTGTCCTCTGTTTATGCACACACAATAATAATTTATGTATTAGGGACAACCACCCTGTGCCATCAAAACTCTAATCAGTGTGGACAGCTTCTGTTCAGAAAACAGAAGTGCTAAAGGCTGTACAGTTCTTCCACCTCACACACGTGTGCGTGCACACGTGCACAGCCACACACAGATACACACGCACAATAAAAAATGCCACTGGCACAAAGCAGCCAGAGTGTGGACTGGCTCCAGAGACACTGTGAATTGTCAGTCATGAGGTGTAATTGTGAAAACACAAAGTAATGAAGCACTGATACCAGAACAGCCTCTTGTGTGTGCAGCCCTCTCCTAGGCTTTTAAATGCTTAACGCAATGGAAAGAACCAGCAACTTTGATATGAGTCATACTGCTGTGTGAAAAGAAACCTCAGGTGACTGTGATGAAAGGCTTCTCGATAGCCTACAAGGTCCATTAATACGTATAACCACAAGAGTTACTGAAAAGACAGAATACTAACCAGAACTAAAAAAACCTAAATTAATATCTAGATTGAAAAGCCTCCTCCTACTCTTTTAAAACAAGGAAATGTCACACAATTTGCAGAAGAACATGAAGTACACAGATAAAGACAGCACAGTTTAGAACAATAAGCTGAGGTGACAGGAGCTATTGAATGATAATGTCCTTTCTTGTCACATGATTTGTCAATGGACCAATCACATAGCTCCAAACTGGGGGTGGAGCTGAGTCCCCGATGCACCTCTCACAGGTTATTAAACTCCCAATGTAAATGTCACTCGGCTTTCCTCACCCACGCCCTCCAGGACGAAAGACCAGTCAGAGCTGTGAGATCCAAAGGCCCACCAGTCTCCTGTCTGCGTGTGTAAATATACACCCCTCATGGCAAACATACCAGTCCATAGCAGGACTGTTCAGCTCTTGTCGTATTACTCTGTGCTTCTCCACGTATACAAAATTCACCTTCAATTCAGAAAGACCATAGTGTGAAGACACAGTTATTCTACCCGTACTGAAACTGAAGAGCCATATATTAAACCTGCCAGAACTGTTTAAAGATGAACATACAACTGTAATAGTAGGGCTAGTCCAACCACAACATGAGTATAACTATCTCAAGCATAATAAAGTATTAGTTTAGTACTCACCACTAAAAGAGTTGCATAGACACATTCACATTTAAGAGCAATCATGCTAGTATGACAGTTACTCATCATTAATCAGTGCATTATATTCAAAGACATACTGTATATTCCAAACGAAACTACTAAGGCAGTCGAATTGGCCAGAGTCAGTCAGGGTGTGCGTTTTGTGTTAGCGTTAATGTCAACAGAGCGTGAAGAAGAACATTCAGGAACAGTATGTTCAATATGTTAAATTATTATGCATCACATAACCTTGCTATTTTGTTAATGATTTATTGTCTGGTATGACTCTACAGACATCAGTGCTGGTTCTTGTTACACTCTGTAACTGTGAGTCACCCTGGATTAATTATAAATTAGACGCTTAAGTCAATTAGCTGTTGAAACATGCCATGAATAAACATTAGCTGATTCCCACACTAAACAGGATATCTCTGCTACCTTGTTGCGTTTTAACTGCAGAAATAGTTCACTTTACAAACATTTCTGTTGTTCTTTTAATCATAAAATTGTACTTGTAAAATCAAACCCAGAATCAAACAGTTCTCTCCTTACACAAATCCAATGTGTCTATACATTATCCAACATACTGTATAGCGCACGCATTGTATAGATATATACACTATACACACACACACACACACACACACAAAGTTAACATTTAAATAACAAAAGCTTTTTTATTAAATGATTCAAAGCCGTTTTTTCACTGTATAGCAGGTATCAGTCAAGTGCTTTTGCTGACATAAACAACAACATGCTGTTATTGTGTGTGAGCACAGCCACGTGCTGGTTACCTGTCCGAGCCGTGAGATTTGAGGGGAGCACAGCGGATGCGTCAGGTGTGCAGGGTGACACAGCCAGTTTCTGACACCATCTATTTGAAAGATAGAAGTAACATAAATGGTTGCAGAGCAGCAGCCTGTGATACGCTTCAGATTGGTTTAAAGCTGAGCTGCGTTTGGGCAAACAGAGGCAGCACTGGAAAATGGAAATCAGTCTTTGCTGCACACACCCGGCGTCATTTGCGGCATAGCCAAGAGGTCAGGGTGCAGCCGTGGATTTAACGAGACGTGCGCACCCTCCCTCCCAGGCACGGCAATCTGGAAACCTGGGCACTGATTAAATATGAAACAGCCTCACACACAAACGAGGACAGGAAGCCTTTGATGTCACCTGCGACTGTCAGATGCGTAGAGAGAATTAATTGTATTAGCGAGAGTATGACATCCGTGAGTAAACAGCGCTAGGCGAGACGAGATAATCCCATTGGATTACAGTAGTGCAATTGACATTTAAACTGATAGTGGAAACAGAAACAAAACAAGGGCCGTTTAAATGTGTATAATTACTAACTGTATTCACTATGCTATTTGCTGATCATGTGCAGAGGCACATTGGCATTACCTCTAATACTTAATGAAATGTTCCTACATGATATCTTTGTTCTCAAATATGTACTAATGGACACACAGTTTCTATATAGCCAGTTGTTAGAGATAATAATCAAAACAGTTATATGTTCAAAGAGACCCTGTACTATCAAACGATTAATATATACTACATGGGTATGCTTAATGGCTTCAGGAACAGCCTTATTAAGAAGACGGACCTACATAATTAAATTTACCGCTGTTCGGATTTATTGATCATGTCCAAGTACAGGCGTTAATGTGGGAGAGACTGATTTAAATAACTACTCAGTGACAAACGTATTTTTCTCTCAAACAACACAACAATCACAATTTTGAGCTGTAAGTAAAATTTATTTGTTAGTGCAGAATGAGTAACTCCTGTATAGAATTATGTGTTGTAATTGAAATGTTAAATTTCTCCATGTTTGTGGTCCATACAGTGAGGTTACATGACAGTTTCAGTTGTGCTGAAGCTGTTGTTAGACCCCGTACATATTACGGGGTGTGGCCGAGACCCAAACCAGTGGAGCAACAGGTGACCCAATGTTGCTAGACAAGAAGATTAACCTTATCAAGATCGATCTTCTCTTTTCAGGGACATAATTAAACTCTTGTCCTGACATATAGGCATTACTGCTTTAGCCGGTATATTCACTTCTGCTACATTCCTGTGTGTTTAGATACAGAGCCAGTCTGTGCTGAGGACAGTCCTGTGTACTTCTTACCCCGTGCTGTTCTCTTGTTCCACACAGTGCTGTGGAAAGGATGTGAAGGTCTCTATCAGCACAGGCTGCCAACAGAACCGCATCTCCCTCACCTGCTGCAGGCGGCTCGGGTGAGTCCCACCTGCTGCCACACACACACACACACACACACACACACACACCTGTGCACCCAGGAATATGCCTGCAAGCAACAGGAATGTTGTATATCTAGTACAAAACCTTGCCTTCTCCTGCTACAGTGGTTTGAAACAGATACACTGGAGAACAAAAATTTCATGGATGTAGAAGTTATTTAATCAACATGTTTTATCTACATCCATACTTGGCTTTATCAATACAAAACATTGTCACTTATAAGTAATAACAGTAAACATAACAAAATCAGAAGACCACGAGCTTGATTGTATCAGCAATGTGTGTGTGTGTGTGTGGATTCTGCTTTCTCTTTCTTTTATATTGTAGACCTCACAAGTTGTCTATATTTCCATGTCAGAGATATCAATATCCTTGTGCATGATGTATGCGTCTGTGCAGAACCTCTGTCTGTGTTCCAAATTGTAAACACATTCCTGTTTGTTGCCTTACATGTTCATCTGTGTGATATCTTTGATGCTGTACTCCTCCTTGCAGACTGATTCCCAGTTCAGAAGGTCACACCTGTGAGCAAACTGTGGACTACAGCCGTTCTGTCACCACACTGCCCCCTACAGTGAAGGAACTGCACCTGCAGCTTGGCAGAGAGCAAGTGCAATGCTCTGCTCTCATTGTTGGTAAGGATGTTGCTTGGAGAAAAACAGAAACATGAAAGTTAATGACAGTTTAATCATTTTTTGCATAATAGAAACAAGAATTTTACACAACGGAAAAATCCTCCTTTGTTATTAGTCAAGATAAGAAGGGAAATTGGTGCAATTTTATGACGCTGAAAAAAATACATTGGACTATGTTAATAAAAAGTTCACGTAATCAGGCCAATCAGCCCATGTAAAGTCATTGCTGATGTCTTCCTTTTTTGTCAGAGGAGGATTTGTTTGAGCTGTGCCTGGGTCTTCAGACACTGATGGAACTCCAGGTAAGTTTGCCATCCTTTCAAGGTCTTATTGGTCTCCTTAGGGCAACTTAGAATTTAGCTAACCTGAAGGTTGATAGTTTGAGCTCCAGGTATTGCTTAACATATTCATTTTTTTGAGGCGCTGCATAAAAATTTAAGTGGCTACATTGCTAAGGAATGGACAGGTATGTATTTCATGTCTGTGTCTGAATTTTGGTTTTTTAATTAGATATGTATTCAGTAAAATTAGTGAAAATGATCATCTTTCAGATTCCTCAGAGTTCACGGAGAATTTCAAATTCAACACTCCCGAGAAGCGCTTTGCAGAACTTAATCTGGACAGGCTGTTCTTCAGCCATTTTTGATGAAGCTCACTGACACATACTCATCTGAATTATCACTTGCCTACAGTTGACAAATCCACACAGCGAAAAACACAAAAATATAGTGACACTAAAGTTGTGCCCTCTAAAAACTTAGAAACGTCATGAGCCTTTTGGACTCGCTGAGGCTCAGTGGAGAAAGCTCAATTTATGTGTGGCCAAGAAATGTCCATGTGGAGACACACAGTGGCTAAGCCAGTACATTTATTTCTAAGATTGGCTGTATTTTATTCCCAGGTAGTGCTGCTCATTCTCAAAGTCTGCACCAAATCTCCAAAGGGCTTTCAACAAAAGTCTCCTTTAAATTCCCACTTTGAAAGTTGGGTGAAAAATACTGCTTTTAGAGCCAGCTACTGGCTGCATCAGCCTATTGTGCGAGTCTAAATCTCAGTTTGGTTCCATATAGAACCGGCAGTAGATAAACAATCCCATATTTCAGAACATCACATGCTCTGAATGGATAAATTGTAGAAAGCTTGAAGGAAAAGGTCTTGGCTGCTGCATTCAATCTACAAGCATTTATGTAAAAACATGCACATAAAGAATAATTTTACAGTTGTTTTTTTAACAGTTTATTCATCCATACGACTTAAGGTTTTAGCATTTGTAGTGTGGGTTGTCCGTGACTGGCCCATTCAGGTTTCTTTCAGGAAACGGTTCTTTTACAGGGTCACTTTGTAATGAAAACTGTTTTCTTTAGTAAGCATCACATTTTCTACCTTTACTCGCAGGGTGAACATATAGGGGTATCCTTGACTTTTATACACATACGTAATGTCAATAGCTTGTGAAAATAGGTGGCAATTTTGATTAGCAACATTTGTGATACCTAAAATGTAATTAACGTGCTGTATTGTAGTGGATGAAAGTGTACTAAGCACCTTACTGAGGGACATGTTACATGTTGCCCATACTCATGGTCCATGCTGCCATGACCTTGCTTTGCCCTCTACATCCACAGTGCTGTGTGGACCTCCATGGCAGGATGCTGAGGTTTCAGGGATCTGGAGAGGAGCTGCCCTTCCTCGACATGTATGGAGAAAGCCTGTGCCAACCCGACAATAATAAAAACCCCACTATGTGACCTCTCACCATGCCCCCCCCCTTGATGACCGCCCCTTTATGAGTCCCCACCTTGTTGCCCACCCTTGCCTTTAGTGAGTGGTGGGTAGTAATCTTCAGTTCTCATAAAGTTTTAGCAGAACAACAATATATACAGTATATGGGACAGTATTTCCACTTTAATCTTCTGTTGTCCCCTTGATGTCACGAACAAGCAAGGAAGACCAGACACTCTCAGTAGATATTGAGTCATTATTGGCAGGATCTGCAGAGAGAGAGAGAATGTTTTGAATTGTCACTATAAAAAAGGCAGAGCCTCCAATTTTCTGTATCAGTTTTATGTTTGTGATTTCCTGTGTTAGCAAAATGGGATGTGTTGGGAGTCAACAGATGGTGGCATGCAATGGACCCACCATGATGCTGAGCACTTTGTGGACAAGTGAATCTGTCTCCATATTTAGAGCTTATATCCTCACACCTCTGCCCCACCTCCCTTCTCAAGGTCCCCCTGGACATCGCAGCCAGTCACACCAAAAGAGGGTTCTGAGAATAATATCACTTCTTCAGACTTGAGAACACAGTGCATCTGTCAGGCCACACAACCAGAGCATCAAAATGTTTTTGGTTGCATTGCCATGGTAACAGGTATTGGCAGTGGCCTTGGTGGACAGAACACGTTTCTTGTTTAATCACAAAGATTTGTAGCTACTGGCTTTTGTGTTTATATACATGTGTATGTGCACCGAAAAGGACCAATTTTGGCTGAAAAAACCTTGAAAAAGTCTATACAGAAGATACCACAGAAGTCTGTACGGAAAGGGTGGAAAGGGTCCCAACGTTCTTTCTTTCTCTTTAGCAGCCATCAGTCACTCCAGCATGGGGCTTCAGTCTGTGCCAAGACCCTGGCAAATATATAAATATTTCTTTATTTTTTTCTGCAGAAATGTATCTATTTTATGCCTTCGCTTGACTACTTTCTTTAAACTGATTATTGATAGTAAATGTTTAATGATTTGTTGTTACTCAAAGCTTTTGCTCAGAATGAAAACGTGTCTGACTGTGAGTGAACTTGTCTCCTCCCTGTTTACACCCTCCCTGAGTCTGACTGCCTAATTGTTCACTAATCTTCACCGAAAGTGTCTGAATTGCCCATTGACTTGTTTCTCCTGTAACTGTTGGCAAGTGAAGAGCATTCCGGCCATTTGTGGCTAAGCCTGTGATACTGTGCAGGAGATAGCTGTACCTGTGCTCAGGTTCAGGGCCTGCTGGGCTCCTTGCGCTTGCGTGTCTCTGCTGTCATGTTATTTGCCTCTGGTGTTCTGTACTGCTGATGCCATGCACAAGATGCAGGGACTCCTGTCCTGAGACAGCATCTGCTCTTTGTGTTTTTCTGAGCAGTATTTTCTCTGCACAATAAAGATACGTATTCTGGCTAGAGTTTGTACTCCTTTGTGTTTCATATCAGTGGGGGTAATAAGGGGCTCACGGGTGGGACAGGGAGATGGGGTGGTCATCGGTAAGACAGAATTATGGGGGGGCTCATTGGTGGGATAGGGAAGGAGGGATTCCCTATTAGGAGAAGGGAATGAGGTACACACTGCCAGGACAAGGAATCAGGGGCTCTCTGTCATGACATGGGATGAGGTGCTCTGTAAAAAGGGTGGCCCTGTGGAGAAGGGATTTTGGAGAAGCAATATTGTATTTCTGTGGATTCTCACCTCTGCTCTGCCATGTGTTCTACAAGTTTGCATTCCCTGCAGGCAGCGCAGTCCCAGTTCTCACCTATGTGGCTTCCCTTGGGGGGAGCATATCACCAGTCGCACACTACCACCCCCCACCCTGCCAAGTAGATGGTCTGTTGGCTGAATGTGAAGAATTACAAGAGTAGTCATTTTGCTTTCAGAACCACATTTGGTGCAGTGGATGGCCCCCTGTGCAGTTCTCTCATTTCCCAGAATCCTTGCTTGAGCACAGAGCTATAAAAAGCCTTTCCTCATGCTTGGAGGCAGATGTTCCCACAGAAGACTGGGTCTGAAAGGCTGCCCTCTTAATCACCCCCCAACGTTGAGAATTCCTTCTTGTTTCCCTGTGCCATTCCTGTTATAAGAGCCAGACCCATAAGGTCACAGCAATTTCAAAACAATCCTCTGTGTCCTCTGGCATGACAGTGACAGACTTCAAATTACTGGGTCAGACATGTTGCCTGTGAAATTCTTGCTGATAACTTTGGCCTCACCGAACCACTGATTACAGTGGCAGAGAGATGTAAAATGTCTGATTTGTTGGCATCACCAGTTATATGCTGAGCAATTTCTGCTCCAAGCTCATGTCACTTCTACTTGGATCCTTCTCCTTCTGTGACCCTCACAACTTCCATGTATCTAAATATTTAATAAAAGTCACCTCTGCGCTAAGCGGCGCATCTCCATGAAAAGCACCTACTCCATCATGGCTGCTGGGGGGAACACAGTGTATATAGTCAGTATCATGACATTTTAAGAACAGTATTTCTGGTGATTTTACCATGAATAAGGGGTTAAAAGACCAGTTTCTGCCTTGATGCACAAATTACCTTTTGACCTTTGATCGTTTGATAAAGGGTCAAAAGGTGACATTCCTGGGGGGGGGGGGGTGAGGGGTGACCTTTCACTCCGTCTGCTTTCCTTTCTACATACACCAGAGCCAAAACGTAATTCTGTAACTGCCCCAAGAACTGCCTGTTCCTCTTGCTTACAGGTGAACGAATATCATGACCCCCCCACACCCAGCACATCCACTTTCACATGAAGATCTATTTCAGAAACCAGCAGGAAGCAGAAACACAGATAGGTAGGAAAGGAAATAGAAAAAGGGAGCTTGACCCAGAAGAAGCCTGGTACATGTGCAGTCTTTCCATACATCTATAATGCATAAGTGGAAATGAAGAGACCCAATTTCACACCTGACATCTCTGCACTGTGACCCTGTATTTCATTATTTGTCGGTCACTGATTCAGCCTTTTTAGTATATATAAAAAATATAACAAACTCTGTGCTTTTTTGAATACTTAATGGTGGGACATGCAGTGCCCTGTGGTGGGTTGGCGCCCTACCCTGGGTGTCCCCTGCCCTGCGCCCTATGTGCTCTGGGATGGGCTCCAGGCTTCCCCGCGACCCTCACCAG
>JABJVR010006960.1:0-11968 GCA_025773905.1 Chitala chitala
ATAAAAAGCAGGATGCCAAAAGGAGTTTTGTATGGTATTGTTCGCTAAACTGTGGTCGCAAAACCGATGCCAGGTTGTGGGCTGACAAGTACCGTGAACCAGCCAGGGAAAGCCTTGCAGGTGGTAGATGCATAAATTGAAAAATGTGTGTTTTCATCAATACAAATTTTTCAATTGCATATCACAAAGCCTGTGTGTTATGTACGGCAAGAAGCTACCAAATGAAGCCATGAAACCTTTCAAGGTACTTCAAATTGGAGGGCATTTCATTTGTGTATTAACGGTCCTGTTTGATAATGCTGGTAATGATCTTTATATTAAACTGCCACATGGTTAGCATGCAGCACAATGACCCTCCCTTCCCCTGCACACATCTGATTCGTGTCCGAACAACCAGAAAGTTTGGGAACTGCATGGGACCATTCTGAAAAACTTAACTATGCAGTACAATGTAAACTGTGCAATACATTTCACCAAAATTCCATTTTCAAAGCAATATCACATTAGCAATAAACATTCACAACCTCTGACAGCTGAAGGACACTACCCCTTCAGTACACAGCGAATAGCGAAACTGCATTAAATGTTAACAAGGAAGAAGACTGTTGTGGCCACTGCAAGTGAAAGTGGACGTGACATGGCTGACAGCCAGGAAAACAAATATGACCAAAAACATAATTTCTTTTTCTGCTGGGAGAAAAATAGTCAACTCAGGTAAAGAACATGAAAAGCAAAGTGGACAATTATTTGAGTAACAGCCTCTGAATGCGTATCCACCACAATGGCGGACAATATACATGTTGTGACTCGTGACACACAAATTTGGCAGAATGCTCTTTGTGCACAAGATATCAGTGTTTTCTAAGCAGGTACTCTCCACTGTTGGTGTAACAGTAAACAGACTTTGTTTGAAGAACAACAAAATAATAATAAAAAAAAAATTATCCAAACTGAAAGAGTTAAAGTAGATTCAACTAAATTGTTACTTGTTACCAGAGCTGAGTAAAAAAGTGTTAAGATAGGAAATAAAGTGGTAAAATAAAGTGTTATTGGCTTTGAATAGACTTATGCATGATGTAAGCTTGTCAATTAACCGGTTAACTATCAACTAATGATGATCGGTTTTCAAAAAAATGCATCCCTAATTACAAGTAAATCAAAGTCACTTTTAGTTTAGGACTTAAACCTAAATTGCTACAGAACAATTTCGATCCCACAGTTTATCAGTTTAATTTGTGATCTACAGTTCATGATCCTCTGATAAGGAGCCTAACAGCCATCCAATATTCCCCACTCAGTCATAAAGTATTTGCTCAATCAGCTGTACATGAGGATGAACATGAGGAATAATACTCCACCTTAATATAATCAGGCATAATTAACAGTAATGGCAGCTCCTTCTGGCAAACTTAGAGTAGTGATGTATCTACTGTGCAGAATGTACTTTTTGACCTCCTTAATTACCATGGTGGTTGAGCATGATGTTTTCTGGTTTCAGGTCCCTGTAGATGATCCCTTTTTGATGTAAGTGTCCCAAAGCCATGGAGATCTCTGCTAGATAAAAACTGAAAGTAAAACCCAGACGTCACCATCAGTGCACCCACGTGGGACAACCTGGCTGAAATATCATCAAAAGCAAGAGTAGGGAATATTCCCACCCTCCCACCCCCAGCCATCTGGGGCCACATTAATATTCTTAATGTAGCAGGCAACAGATTACTTTGAATTTAAACGTTACCTGGTAGGATAATTTGAACATAAAAAAATTAAGCTGGCATAGTTTTGAAACCATTTCAGTTTGCATTTCTTCTGCTGAAAATGTAAGAATGTATAAGAAAAAATAATATTGAAACATCCAAAGGGCCATTTTATGTTCTCCTGTATGCAGACGTTCCCCATCCCTGATCTACAGTGATGTATGGTTCAATGTGCAACCATAGTACATACATTATTAATCTGTGTTTTCATTATTTGTCCAGTCTTTGTACAGTCATGTTATATGAAAACATAAGACTTAATGTGCATTTACACAAGTTACGGTCAAAGACTACAGGTCGGCATGTCTTATCTGCATCTGTGCTGAACAGATTTCAGGTATGACAAGTGGGCCAACTCCTCAGCAGCTACGCACCAGGCTGTGTCCTCCATGAAAATTCCTTCTCTCTCCAATTGCATAAACAGCTCTCCACCTGAAAGTAATAATGCACACTTGTCATGCAAATCAACCAAGTAACCAAAACCCATTCATAACCGCGTGTTTACATCTTAACTTCGTGGGGAGGGGTAAAACTGCAATGTGACTGGTCGCTGCGCTGCCCTACGTGTTGCTTGATAGGCCACAAGTACAGTCTGTTTAAAGGAAAAAATACATATGGAATGTTATATCCATAAGCGATTATTGTTATTGAAAAAATATATTACTGCGATAATTATATTTATTTTATCATCCAACACTAATTAAAACTAAAAACCCCCAATAACTGAGTTAAAAAGTTAAGCTTACTGATAGTTTATTAACTAATTTACCAATGCATGCCCTCACTCAAGCTTTTAAATGTTGTTTTCAATGGCAACTCATTTAATTCTATATCTACTCTAACTACACTGAAGGCTTTGGCCTCATGTCTTGGAAAGGATTCTGTTGTATTGAATCTCTAAGCTAACAGAAGCAAAGGCCGCAAGCAAACAATGCAGCTGCAGTGGAGCGTGGGACCGCACTCACCACTGAGGTACTCCAGGATGAGGTACAGCTTGCCCCCTGTCTGGAAGGCGTAAATGAGATCAACGATGAAAGGGTGCTTCACCTCCTCCAGAATGTTGCGTTCAGCTTTGGTGTGGGCCGTGTCCTTTGCGTTGCGCACAATCATGGCCTGGCCACAACAAAGGCACACAGTTAAGCACGTAGGTAAACGCGGCACAGACACATTTTGTGTACTTCTGGTGTTCTGCAAACCACAGGCGACACACAACCTTTCACACATGCATTAGCTGCCGTGCGTCAATGTGTTCTGGACTGTGGCAAATTGAGCTGTAATTACAGACCGTTAAAGTCAGATGTACAGACGTGCTGCGAGGAAGGACAGTTTTCAGAGGAACCCTCATCATTTTAATCGATGACAACAATACTGCTAATGAAGTTTACCGTGGAAGCATGCATAAGGAAACTGACCAAAAAAGGTGACAAATGGAGCCAGACAAGCCTGCTTCGGTCAAATATTAAAAAGACAGGACAACATTACATACCAAATCACAAATGCTGCACTCTCTTAACACTGAATTCAGAGAAAACATCATAAATTTAATCTGGCAGTCGCATTCTACAATCAAGTCAATTCTCAATTACTAGCACCTGTGTCTGCTCTGAAAAATGACTCCGGGGTTTGCTTGATAGATACAAGCTGCAAATGATACGCAGAAGCATAGAGAGGCCATAAAAAGGCTGGCTAAACTCAGGCTTTGCGGACACACTAATTTACAGACATCAGAGGTGGTCAATCCAATAACAGATACTGGAGTTTCCACAAATACAACACAGCCATAATTAGGGTGATTAGCTAGTCTGGCCTCTTTGTGCACCTCTTAAACATATGTCCCCATAACAGTAGGTCCCCTGCAATTACACAGCACTGAAATCCAGTCATGCTTGATATTTATAGGGGATCCTATAGCTTACAGTGCCTGTATTTTTTTTCTCCCCCCTTCAAAGTTTTGCCATTGGTGGAAAACTACCTGCTAGCGAAGCGGTAAACTTCTTCCTGTTCATTTCATACTGTACCTTCTTAAGCACCTTCATGGCAAATATTTTTCCTGAAGTAGCACCAGACACCTTTCTAACTTGAAATACCTGCAGAAGAAATAAAAATCGTAACTGTGTGCTCCTGGGAATTCAAGCCATGTCACTGATGCATTTGAAGACATAAACATGCTTTTCCTTAAACTCAAAGTGAAAGGTCATTTATTTGTGCCTTCATGTAAAAGGCCACAGTGTTACCTTTCCGTAGCCACCTTTTCCCAAGACCCGAAGCAGTTCAAAACACTCTGGACGAATCTGCTCGGTTCCTTTGTTCACGCTGTCTTCTGATATTTCAAACTTTTCGCAGTCATCCATATTACTACAAGGCAAAAAAAAAAAAAAAAAAAAAACAACCCTGCAGTGTCAGTAACTGGAGAAACAATGTAGAGCTCCCAGAATACTGAAAAATCTGTTACTTTGTATCACTGAATTTGTTTACTACTCAAGTGCCAACAAACAATAAAAGTAATGAAACAACAGAACTACACAGAGGCATTCTTTGTATATTCTGCACTTCACCTGCTAATTGTAAAAAAAAAAAAAAAAAATCTAACTTTCAATGCGATTGAAAACTCACAATTCAAAATTGCTGCACTGCTCCATGTACTCATTGATCTGGGCCTGCAACGCAGAAACAAATATCAGACATTAATTATCAGGTGACGCAAATTACTCAGCAGGTGGTTGACAGGTGCCGAGCATCCAATACGCTTTCACACAAACAATAACAGGACATTCTTGCATTTGGATGCCAATTTGTGTTTCACATAGTTCATACAAAGATAACCAGAGCTGCTTTACAAGATCCCTCCCTCCTCATTAACGCCCATGAAACAATTCAATAAGCCAATAACGTATACAGAGTGAAATGCAATACTGCCTTAACCATGCAGTTTTCATGCAGTGTTTCAGTTTTCCCAATACATGCACATTGTAACTAACATTTTTTAATAATTTACTGGAGGGTTCATGTGCTTTTCTATTACACTGTTACTTGTACCATACTGTATCAGACTGGCCCTACTCAGAAGAAAGCCCTAAGCATACCAGACTCCACCCTCAATCATGCTCGACTACATCAAAATGATGGGATTGGCTAGACTGTTTATTTGCTGAACTATAGGAGTCATTTCTTTTTTAAATAAGTGAAGATAGGTTTTTAGTTTTGTTTTAATTAAATTCAACAGGGAAAGCAAATAAATATGGTGTGCTGGAGAAGCACTATATTAGGAGTGAGCATTTGGGATATTTGGTGTAAGGAGAAATGTGAAAAAGAGGGAGAGTCATCAGTGATAATACGATTCAATTGAGCTAGCTGCTGGTGTTACATCATTTTATATTTTATTAAAACCTATTCAATTTGTACACACCACCAAATCATCATTTAACATGCTACACAGCAACCAGCACAACGAAAAGGTGCAGGCAGTTTTGATGTTTCATCAGAAGGGAAAAATACAATGCAACTTGGAAGTCAGAAACAAAAAGGTGTTTTCAGGACATACATCTGAATACCAGATGTACAGAAAAACAATGTTGATCTGTATCATTATACTGCAAAACAATACACAGCATGTCATTACACAAATGACCATCAGAAACGTAAGCAACACCATAAACTCCACACTGACAAGCTATCATATGCAGCTGTGTAGCCATCGGTATGTAATTTCACATCGTGAGGTTAAGTGCTACCCCCCCCCCCCATACTAGCCCTGTTCGTGCTATACCACACTCTTCAAACACAATACAGCACTGTATGTCAAATTGTGCCAGTGGAGAAACACCATTAGTGATCAACATTAGTACATCATTAAAATAGCCCTGAATCTCAAACAGGGCACAGCTTTGTCAACCTAAATACAAACAAACATATTTCAATTATTTTGTCCAGCTATGTGTAACACAACCACACTATCCAATAAACAACTTTCTGCTGAACCAAAATAAATCTGGAAGACACATTTAACCCTGTGAAATACAACCTAGTGTTGTCTTGAACAGCAACACCTATTCAAAATAATTAGGCCTACCATTTATGGTGTTCACAGTAATACTGGTCATCTGCCATCCCTAACATGACTTGCTTCTAGTTAACATGCCAGTTGATTCTTTGCAAATGGGAAGGGGGAGGGGAAAAATAGATAAATAAATAATTAAAAAACAGTATGTCTGAGCCAAGATAAATAAGCAGGCTTACTGACCATATTACATTAAAGAATAAACACCCAATTATTATAATTTCGGAAGCTGATAAAAATGTTACACATAAAAGTGTACTGACACAGCACCTCCCTCAAACACTGCATTGTGTTTAATTTAATTTCTTCATTTATGGACAAATGCAAAAAATTTAAATTAAAAAATCCTGTGAGCATTTGCAATAACACGAACGTGAGAAAAGTCAAAATACAAAGCAGACAAAATTTAAAAATCACAACAAATAAAAAAAAAAAAAAAAACTCCACAATTACTCCAACTAGAAATGTAAAAAGCACTTTATGCTATGTGAAAAATTTTATGATGAAAGTGTAGATTTTCTCGTCATACAACGAACTATATATATATACACATGTCAAGAATGGGAGATTCTAACTAAATCTTTACAAACTGCAGATGCTTTGCTTAAATACAATTATGGTACAGATATGGATTTATTAAATCTAAATGGCTCATAAAACTACTGAGGTACAGAGAATGTGTAGCATATGCATCTTTACAACTGACACAAACTTTTTTTTATTAATTATTTTTTTCTTTTTCTTTTTCTTTTTTTGCAAACAGCTGCATGCCTTAGTGTAAACCAAGACTAGGAAATCATGGTCCAGGAGGGCCACATCGGTGAAGGTTTTTGTTTGAGCCAATGTCTACTTTTAATTGAACCTTAGTCAATTAATGATTGGCTTTTTTGTACAATTACTGTATCAGCCCAGAAATTCACAGCAATCTTTATTTACTTTTAATAAGAATTTTAAAAGCATGGCAAAGACTTAAAAAAAGTTATGAAGTAACATTGGTAAGTTATGGTATATTTAAATAAATGATTTGTTAATTATCACTTGCATCACAACAGTCTTAAGGTACCATGTCTTTGCCTCACTTAAGTCACTGCTCCAATGACAGTTGTTTGTCGGTTTGTCATTGTTGCCCATTTCTGCTGTTCATTAATTATTAATTATTTAACTTTAATACAATTGTGATTACAAGTTTTCATTAAACATTATGCTAAATTATCCAGACATTTTCTATGACTCTACACTTTAAGTGATACTGTAATGTATGAATTATAGTTTTGTTACAGATCTTAAAGCACAAGTGTCTCACTTTTTTTGTAACTTGTTTTCTCTCAACGAATAAAGACAAGCACAGACAGATGCAAATGATCAGGAAGAATGAAGAGAACTAACGATGTAACTGATATTTAAGTAAGACAGTGGTCAGGGTAAATTGAATGAATTCTGAAACAAAAACTTGAACACTGCAGCCGTCCAGGACGGTGAATGCATAGCCCTGGTGTAAACCCTAAATGAACCCAATGCACAAACCAGTCTGCTTTTTTCTGGCCTCAAAAGAGTTTCGAGCAATGTCCGAAACCTGCCCAAAAGTTAACCTTGACAGCTTGTTGTGTAGAATGTCAACTATAAATATCTGAATCACTTGGAGCTGGTTAACCACTTCAGCTAAATCTATTTTCCAGTCACAAAACGACGAGAATCTACTGGCATGTATTACACTCGTTTTAATTTTTATATTACGGTACTACCTCGCAAGATTGCGTGCACGAAGAAATTAAAGTGATTTGAGAAAGACAAGGCTGCGGACACTGGTCAGCATTTTCCGGACTACATGCAGGTTGATGTTCTGTCATCTACATCAACAAACGTGACACAATTTGACAACAAATCACCTGTAAATATAGCTAAGACTCCGGTAGCATATGTGGTAATAAATTAGCAAGCTACTTTTAACCCGCAAGCACTACGTAGCTCAGTCAGAAGCTAACGACCAAATTAGGCGTGTTGCTGCAAATTTAAATGCGCTCCATTAGTAACGACTGTAGTTATAATTATAGAGCTGCTAGTTTTATTATCGAATACGTTGGCCAGACAACCAAAAGGCTTATCAACTGTGTTCTAACCCTTTACTTAACACAATTTGTGTGAAAGATGTCGCTGTCAAAATTGGGCCTGTATTTTGCTGCAATGACAATGTGTTGTGTCGCCTGCAGCGCGCGGGCCTGCTGTACAACGCCACGCGAAAAGCAGACAGCGCACACACTCGCTCACCCCATCCTCAAGTTCATCATCAGACACATTTTCCTCCGGCTGGTCTAAATCGATGTCAAACACGCCAGCCATGGCCTCAATCCTTCCTTGCTCAGTTAATCCGAAAGAATAAGAGTTATAACCCGCCTCATGGAAATGCACCCTCCGCCGCCATAACCGGCTACAGTAAAACGCATGCGCACATCACCACCAACCAAACAAAACTACGGAGTAAAAGAGAAAAAAAAAAAAAAAAAAAACAATAACACGCATGCGCATATCACCACCCAGCAAACAAAACTACGGAGTAAAAAAATAATAACAATACGCTTGCGCAAATCACGGCCAACCACAAACACTAGTGTGAAGAATTTAAACAGTAAGACCTCTACAGCACCGATCAAAACAAAACGAAAATGATATTGAAGACCTAAGTGCGAGGTATTCACATGTAGATGGTAATATGCTATGAAGTAGATGTGGGTATTATAGTAATTGATTATGCAATGCATTTAAGTACCATCGGCTTATAGTTGTCCATGATAATTCGCGTGCACACTTAAAGCCGTTGCACATTAATAAATAAGTTACTGCATTATCGTTTCATCCGGTATTTTAATTCAAAATCTTTAGATTAATCCGAATACGGATGCTTAATTGTCAAAACTACTTTTTTAAGATAAACATTCATTCGATTATTTTTTATAACTATAATTATAACGCTTACCTACTTTTTTCTTTACAACACACCTTATGAAGCATTTAAAAATATAAAGAATTGAGTAGTACTACATATATGTAGTACTATGTATATGTACATATATATGTCATAGTTTATACAGGCAAACTGGCTCAGTGGGTGATGTTTTTTTGTTTTTTACGTGACACATCTAGCGTCATAGACTATCCAACCCACTGAGTATGCATGTTCTCATAGTACAAAAACTCATTTAAATTTTATAACTACAATTTAGATATATTAATACAGGTGAAAATATCCAGTTGTTATTTTGCTTCCAAACCAATTTATTTAAAATGTAGGCCTCTGGTGTATTTTCTTTTTTGTGTACATATTTTATATTTAAAAAATAAATTAATATAAGAAATTATACAAATATTTTTTTTTTGCAATCACCGGTATGAAATAGACATTCTTATAAATCCAGTTGCATTACAATATATGTCTAGATAATGTAAATGTCTTCTCTAGCAAAAGGGAGTACAGTAAGGAGGTCAGTTTGAGTCAAGCTAGAGACCTGGTGGCAATCATCAGTCAGCATAAGTGGTACCTGCACCTGAGATCTGACAGTTATGCAAGTTTTCAAGTGTCTTCTCAATTCCCAGTCAACCCTACATGTCTCTTGCTTTTGGACTGTGATGTGAGCTGGATTCAATGTTGTGCATTATGAACAGTTTGAAGTCACAGTCTTGTACTGTTTCAATAAGGGGCCAAATGTTTTTACAACAGGAAATCCAGAATTACTCAGTTCTTCATTCAATGGTCTTTGATATTAATCTACAAAAATACTGACATTATCGGTATTATTTTTGGTTCTAATCCCTATACACATTATTTTTAAACCTGATTAAATAACTCCTAATTCTGTACTTTCTGACAGATACAATTTGCGGGCAGTAGGAGGCAGCATTGCCTAAGGAACTTTGTAGTACAATTTAGTGTCACTTTAAAGGTCTTGTATTATGACATTGTTTAATATGAAGGTAAATATTTTTCCATTTAAACCTCGAATTTCATCATCATTTCAGCACCAGGCAAAGTACCATACATCATATTTAGTGCCACATCAATGACAACAAAGAACTAACAACTGCCTCAGCGTGCTCTCACACCTGTGAAACAAGCCTGGATTGGGACAGTACTGCACTTCCTCTAATGCACAGCTTCTACACAATTCATACCAGCAATGACTCATTCATACCTCTCAGTCATCAAGTTTCACTGTAAGAACTACACCAACTCTCCATAAAAGCAGTAAAATAAAAAACAACACATACAAGATGCAACAGCCAAACAAGAAAAAAAAACTTGACAAAAATGAAAATTTATATTTAAATTAATGAAACCTATTTGTGTATTAAATGCAGATTTTTCCTGTATATTTTTTCAGTAGAGGTATTGGGTTTTTACTAATTTGAATTTAAAATTTTCACAAGCGTTGTATATCCAAAACCTAAGATGCCAAGTGTCCATCCATCTACACTTGTGACAGCGTCTTTAGTCAGCAACACTGTTCCACACACATTAACAGTCACAAATTAGTTAATGGGAGGCAAAATACCTTCTTTGATTCTAGCCGACCCTTCAGCCATAGCAGCCAAAGTTCAGTTGAACCAAATGAATAAATCATAAAAGGGGATTTTCTCCCTCATACACGTCGTGTGTGTGTGTGTGTGTGTGTGTGTGTGTGTGTGCATGCATGTGCATGAGATTTACTTGCAAATGACTTCATAGGGTACTTTCCAGATATTTTTTTGTAAACCCAAGACACTTTCTTTGGTCTTTGTTCCTTAATTTTAATTTTTCAGAGTACAATGATTTTATGAAATGTAGCCTTTACACAGCATGTTTAGTGAGTTAACTTAAAAATGGTTTTATTTATGGAAATAGTACTACAAATAGTTTTGATTGCATTCCTAATAATAATAATAAGTACTGTGCATTAAGGAAGATGGGGTAGGGTCATAAGACTGCCTTACAATAGATAATTAGTCATTTAGCAGATACTTTTATCCAAAGCGACTTATAACATTTCATATACTTGTTACAATGAGCTAGTGCTGGGTGTCTTGCCCAAGGACACACCACATGGCTGGGCTGGGATTTGAACTGGATAACTTCTGCACCCACCCTGATGGTCTACCCATTGAGCCACCAGGCCGCATTATTCCTTAATTTTTATTTTAATTTCGAGACCATACAATAATGTATGGTCTTGAAATTTGCTAATGAACATCTTCACATGGCATCTCAGCAGAGACTAAAAAATAAAGTGAACGGTGGGCTAAAGGGACTGGTGACCTATAGTGACAGGCATAAATTTGGGGGGCAGCCTCTCACCCCCAATTACCTTGCATCCTGGTTACTTTATTCATATATTACATGGGGTGCTGTATGTAATGCGTCCCCTCCCCAAAGTTGAAATGAAACCTACCCCACTACCTAGAGATTGCTTCTGGCTTCTGCTCTGCTGTTATCACATCTGTTTGCTAGGAGCATGTGAATTTATATTCAGAGCACATACGACCTAGCAGATTGTCTCTTCGTCCTACATCGTAACTGCAACGTTTTATAATAAAGCAAGTCAAATGAGCCTCGACAGGTCTGTCTTGATGTTACATTTAGGAAATTAAGTCTGTGCCCTGGTAAATGTCATTGCAACTTAAGCTGCTTGTTCTGTTTTGAGTGTCACGACTGTGCAGCTCTCTCTGGAATTTTCTTTTTTTTTTTTTTTACAAGATTTGTGTCACCTTTGGGATTGAGTGTTGGTCACCAGGCAAACTCTTATTGTTTACTACAGAACAGTACTTTATGGCTAGTGCTTACAGGGTTAATGCGCAATTAAAATTATATTTAAAATGATTTAAACGAGACCTAGAAAAACATTCATTAAAACATGGTACTGTAGGCAATTTTTCATTTTACACTTTACACATTAGGGTTTAGTAGATCTGAAAATTTAACCTTAATGAGTGAATTGTTTTGTTGATTGCAGGTTGTGTTTGGGTATTTCTTTAAGGACTGTACATAAAATTTAGGCGTGAACAGCTGTTCAATAATTATTAGGTCGAGGTTTGTGAAATTCCACATTTCCCCCTCTATTTGCGTTCACTGCAGTTCTGAGTAGGGAAATTATGATTTTTTTTTTTTTTTTGGGGGGGGGGGGGGGGG
>JABJVR010006961.1:0-11967 GCA_025773905.1 Chitala chitala
TTCAGTAAAACCTGTGTGTTTGTACCTTGCCCTGATCCTGTGGAGTAAAGAATCCCTTTGCACAATAGACTTTGCCTTTGCCTCAGTTCCTACAATCTGCGAGCGTGACATTCTGCTACAGTGCCACAATCACTGCAATTAAGTTTAGGGCACAAAAGGAATTAAACAACAAAAACAGAGAAATATGTCATTAAAAATGTAAAGACACACAACCAGTGAAAACTGAGTATCCATAATAGAGAAAATTTGTAAAAACCTACACAAAACAGGAACTGTACACATAAACACACCTCAATAATTTGAAACACAAACTGAACACAACTGATAGTGTATGAAAACAATATTTACCCAAACAGAGGCAATAGTTATTCAAAGAACTCAGACAATTAGGACACTTAAGTAATAAACATACAGTGTAAACCAGTTTCAGTGATTAACGTGTGGGGAGGTTCTGGTAACCACACCCATAAAACATACACTGATCCTTGACAAGAAAGTAGTCCTAACCACACATCGTATGTAGCAGAGAACACACCTTGAGGACTGTGCCATACACACAGACTTAAATGCCTTATTCAAACCTATAGCCCTAGAGGTGCAAGACAATATAATGCACTGAGCCACCAGTAAATAACACCAAAAGCTATCTGAATGCAAACAAAAAATTTAAAAAGCATTCTTGCCTGTTTTCAGTGGCACAAACACATAAGAAAGTGAAGGTCTTTGAGTGGCCTTGTCAGTTTAGATTTGATTCAGTGTGAGAGAACGTGACTTCTGCATTACCAAACTGCCGTGACAGTAAATGTTTACTGTTCCCTATCAAGGAGAAAAAAATTGTGTTTTTGTATGTATGTTTTTTTTTTTTTACTGCAGTGACATGCAATGTCTCGACTAAACATTATATACAAAGAATTGGATATTTTATGAGCATAAACTGCATATGCAGGGAAATACTCCTCTAACATATATGCTTGGTCATTAGCAGTAATGGTAAGTATTAACCTATGCTGTAAACTTTCCCTTTATAAAATTAACAGCATCAAGTCTTGGTATTCAAAGAGATGCTTACTTAATGGTGGAATCTCCCTACAAGTCCTTTGACAGATGCTTTGATTAAATGTGTTGACCCCTCCCTGTAAGCTGGCTAAGGTATTTCAAGGGCGATGACCACAAACTCCTGGAGAATGCACCACTTATAACCGTCACAGTTCACTAACAAATGTGTTAACGCATTGCTGTGTAACCAGATAATGTTAAGGAAAGAGTTTAGGGAAATTTTCCCAGCTGTACAGGTGAAGACAAACAGAGCCTTTGTTTGCAGGGAAACTTCAGGCATTTGTGCTTGAACTATTAGTCATGCAGACCTTATGTTTGTTTGCTAGGTCTTGTAACTTCATTATTACAACCTCCTGCTAGTTAATCTCACAGCTGTTACGCAACACAGTCCCACATAAAACAACTGGGACATTTCTTAATGCAAAAGTGACTGAATGGAAAAGTGGATAAGATCTTAGTATCGTGATATCAGCAACTTTGTATGAACCCAGTGTGTTTGGATTATTTACATGAATTTTGTATATTTTTAAATCCAGCTTTTCAGCATTCATGTTAATAAAGCCAGTTACACGGTAAGCATTACTTCTGGAAGAATCCTGCAGCCAACATCATGGTATAACATGTGTCAGCTATGTAACCATGTTCTGTCTGCTTGTCATGTTTACACACAAACACACACATAGGAAACACATTTTAAATGCTTTTATTTTGCAACACAGACCCTGGAGGCAACTGGGTGTACAAATTATATGTAGCAAACAGAGATGTTGGCTATTTATTGTTAATGTGCATTTCGATCCACTGCTAATGGTATTTGTTGTCTCTTATTAGTCAGTCATCTTTTATACTGCTTCATCCTGTGAAGGGTCATGGGAAGCCAGGAGCCCATCCCAGGAGATATAGGGTACAGGGCAGAGGGCATCCAAGGCAGGGCACCAACCCACCAAAGGGCACACACTCACTCTCTACAGGCAATTCAGAGACACCAATCAACCTAACCCTCATGTCATTGGACTGTGGGAAGAAACCAGAGAATGCCCACCAAGCACATGGACAACATGTAAACGCCACACACGCAGACCCAAGGCAGGAATCGAACCCCAGGCCTGGAGGAGCAAGGCGACAGTGCTAACCACCACACCGCCATGCTGCCCACTGTTGCTTATTTGTAGTTTTCAATTCTTTGTGTTTTCTATTTTATGTCTTATGTTTTACTTCATTGCCATTTGTTGTTTTTTACCTGTAGTCTTTATTGTTTCCTGCCCAATTCTATGTCCTACCCATGTCTTTCACATTTACTGAGAGAACCGCACAAGAGTTCGAATCTCCTTGCATCTACGAACATGTGTAAATGGAAAATTAACATCTTGTAATCTTCAAATGACATGTATGTGGTGTAACATGCAAGAGGCATGAACAAAATCAACTTTAGAATTAGTGCTAAAGTCCTAAGAACAGCAGTCGTTCACGCTTATTAACTGTTAGGAAAGTGTTTGATAATAGCCCAGCAATTTAACATTAAAAAGATATAAGGAGTTCAGAGTATTATAATGTATATTAACAATTCAGTAAGAGATGTTTAACCAATAATAATTACATCTTAATTACTTTACTACAAAACAAAACCCAGCACATAACATTTATACATAATACAATAATCCAGCATAGTAGCTGCACTGCTAAATAAAAATACAATTTGTTAAACAGCAGAATCAGCTTCAAGCATGTTTAAAACAGTTAATTAATCACTAGTTCTGTTGTAGTGGTCGAAAGAAATTATTAATTATTCAGGACACATGGGTTGTTCTGTTTTAGTGTGTTGCGCACAGTGTGACTCAAAGGATCTCTGTGTTAAGGCAATAAATTCAAAATTAAAAAGTAATTGTAAAAAAGGCATGGAAAGCAGTGTTGGGCAGGCTCTGGACTGCAGCCAGTATGCTCATGGTAATAAATGTATTATCTGCAATCTCTCTAGTTTACAATGTTTCAATATAAATAACTATTTATTCTGAAGTTGATGGCCAGAGTCTTGCAAGTTTGAAATGTGAGGTTGTTTCTCAGAAATGATTGGTACTATATTGTGAAAGACAACCTAGTATGAAACCCTGTAACATATACATTTTATTTCAATATATTTGACATTGGCATCAGGGTGGTGTGGTGGTTAGTGCCATCGTCTGTCACCTACGGGCCTGGGTCTGTGTGCGTGGGGTATGCATGTTCTCCCTATGCTTTGTGGGCTTTCTCTTAGTTCTCTGGCCTCCTCCTATGCTCCAAAGACATGCTGGTTAGGTTGACTGGTGCTTGCAAATTGTCCGTAGCCTGTACATGTGCATGTGCCCTGTGGTGGGTTGGCGCCCTGCCCAGGGTGTCCCTTGCCCTGTGCTTCCTGGGATAGGCTCCAGGCTATCCTGAACTGGGTAAGGTGGTATAGTGGATGGATGTTTGACATTCAGAAGACTAAAATAATCATTTTCTCATATCACTTAAATTACCTACTTGAATGATGCATGATGCCTGAGTCAAAGTTATCCAAGCTTATCGCTACCATTTTATGAAGGATCAGTTAATCAAATCACTTGCAAAAGAGTAAGCAAATTTGCAATTATATATATATATATATCCTGCAATTGCAGTGTCTTTACATTATGTGTGGGTTGCAGATTTTAAGGCAATGGATGTTTGGTTTTTCCTTAACAATTATACTTAGTGTATTTGCCTTGTTAGCCGGTGAAGAAACTGTTAGGTTATGTTGACCAAATCATGCATACATGCCAACTCTAGCCATCGATCAGCTGATTCTGCAGTGCTCTTACATGCATCATAGTACTTTCCTTAAATCACTTTATTATTTACCCTCCAATAGACAGACAGACAGACATGTTCAGGAGGCAAATAAGACAACATATAAGACACCAAGCGTACAGTAGCATGTCATAAAAGTGTCATTGTTCTATATCAGGAACACTGAAATATACAAAACACGGTGCAATATAAGTAAATGTTCTACCTTGAAGGTAAGAGAGCCACAGGGTGAAACTGCCAACTATAATCTAAGCAAACATGTTATACCGACTGCAAAGAGATGAACAGGAAATGAAACAGACTGTGATGTGAGCATCATGAGAACAGCAGCATCTGTTTTGTTACAGCCTCCAACGAGGGTCGGCTGTCTAATGAGATGTCTGCGGTCAAGCCGTGACCTGAACAAAGCTGACTTTGCCTAACATTTAAAGCCATTCTGGGCACACTACTATTACTACTATTACTAGTATGTCTCTTATTGATTTAGTTTTGTAGTTTTAACTTGATTATATTTTGTTAGGTGTAGTTCATTGCTGAGATAGCAAGTAGTTGACACACTGCTAAATAATAGCTGACTGAAAGACAATGTAACAGGAATGTTTTGCAGGAAATTATTAATCTTGGTTACGAAGATTTTTATATTTACAGACAAAATATGGCACCCCCTACAATAAGTATAATAAGCAGTTGGAAAATAAAGGAATTAAGCACTGTGCCAGCCCATTGCCATCCACTCTCTCTCTCTCACACGCACACACGCACGCACGCACGCACACACACACACACACACACACACACACACACACACACACACCCAACCTGGAAAAGATCTACGTCTAGACCTGGTACATTGATGGACTTAATATTGACATTTAGTGTCACAGTTCTTACTCTTGTTTGACATTTATAATGTCAGTGTGTCCAGGGCATTGAGCAGCAAGTCGACCTTGGACCCAAGAGGTTTTTCTCACTCAACACTATGGAGTTTTTGGTTCTTCTCCTCTGTTGACATCTGGCTTTACTTTACCTGTGTGTTTGTTTTTTGAACTCACTCCTCTTAACTGCCTTGGGGCAACACTGTGAGTGTGCGAAAGGCGCTATATAAAAACAAACCAAACTCAACTGATCGACCAAAACATTGTAATAGTTAAACTGTGCTCTAGCACATCAAACAAAGCTTTGCAGCCATGCAGAACTGCAACTACATCCTGTAACCGCTCCACTTGTTCTGATCTCCTCACCGTGTGCCATCCAGCATCATTGCATGCCGCAGGAACCTTGTATAAAGTTTAGCACGCTGAACACACGTGCACACTGGAGGTTAGCCTACAATCTCTTGTTTTTTCTGCAACACATGCTTGAGCAATACTGCTGGGGTCGCAGTGACATTTTGCAATCCACCAGCCTTTTCTGATAAAGGGCCTGGCATGTGTTTCCCAGCCCAGCACACCAGCATGTGGCAAAAACAAGGGCAACAGCTAAGCAGAAGCGAGCTGTCGGGAAACAGTGGGACTCTGAGTAGGAACCAAACCACTGGCTCTGCACACTTGTGGCAGTGCACAAATGGCAGGTCGCTCCAGCAAGCCTTAACCCAACTGTAGCAATATGGTAAACAATTAGGAAAAAGAGCACCGTGACAGGGACGCACCTGCCTAACAGTTCAGTGTTGTCTGACAGACATCTTTTCAGCTGACAAGAAAATATTTGCTAATGAATGATGTATGTGTGTATAGTTTTGTTAGTTAATTTACAAAGGACAGCATTTCACATCTAGAAAAATGAAATAAAAATATGTTTACGCTAGTGTTCTTTGAAAACCTGTTCTACCACCAGAGCTGTTCTATAGCTGTGCATAAATAAATACTAAAAAACAAATATATTTGTTTTTATACTCCAACGACAACAAGCCAATGGTAGCACACTGGATATCGGTGAGACTTCATTATCCTGTTAGAAAGTGCAGACGTGGATTATAAGGTCAGCTTGTGCACACTTAGGAGTGCATGATCACTATAAAGGGAGCACGAAATAACACAGATGCTTTCAGAGAGCAAGGTGACTCCGGCAAAGATCACGGCACAGATAACAGTAATGCGGTTTCTTTGAATCTGCCTCCAAGTCTGAATTGATTTTGTGAAAGGGCATCCCAGCAGTGTTACTCAGTTTTGAGTTAGCGTTAGGATTTTGAAAAGACAGGCCGTGTCAAAGATATCAAAGCTAAAATAAATGTTTGTGTCAGATGAGGACTAATTTTCATAGCCGCTGACCACTAGGCTCCTGCTGTCTGCCTCTGAACACCCTAAAGTTCATGCTAGGTGTGTCTTTCAGGAGTGTGTGTTCTCATCTTAAAACACCTCTTCACTGGTGTTTCTTGCCCTGTTTGCAGAAGAGCTCATAACTGAAAATGCACTTTATAAATGCATCGCCTCCTGACTTGGTGAAAAAAAAAGAGATATGACTTTCATATGCTTTATTTTTGTAACTGTATAAATCAATAAAAGCCTGCCTGAAATGTTTCCTTCTCTTAAGGTGTTATCTCGTGCGGTCTTCTGTAATACCATATATAAAAACTCTGACAACACACATGATGTTGAGGGGTAAACTTTCAGATACATAGCATACATTGCTAAAGGCTTATATCAAGACTGTTGTCCACTGTATAGGAACAGAACATTACTTTTAATATCTTTAATTTCATTCATATACTTTAATGTCATTCTGCTCTTTTTAACCTAAAGTACAGTAGGACTATTTTAGTAGTGAAAAAGTGATAACATTATATTTACAACTGAATAATTACAACCAAACAACGCAGGCCTTCAAGGAAGTCGCTTTTACTCTGTTTTTAATTCCTGCTCCGGAGACTTCCTGTAGATTGCTTGACTCTTCATAGGTTCTTTAGTTCAGCGATTGGCATTCCTGAAGACCAATGGATGTTCTCCAACTCAGAGTCATTACCCCGAATGTTCAAAGAAATGGACAGACATTGAACCATAAAGCAAATATGGTCGGGGACGTAACAAAGGGTTATTATAAGGCATTCGCTCTTATCTGTTGTTTCAGCCAACTGAGGTAAAGCTTGGAACGTAATACCCGTGGATACGAAGATCCGACTATAATTAGTTTGTATACCAGCCTTTCGTTTAGCCACCGGCCAGTAGGCCTAGCAATATCTTCTGGAATGTCACTCTTTAAGTGTACTAGCTGGCTGGTGGGGTTACTAAACATCATGCATGTCATTACTTGGTTCGTTTGTGTGTTGTTTCTTTGAACAGACCATAAATGGGAGAACTTTAAGATGTCCAAAACAAAAAAAGAGAGAATTTCCTTACTAAATATAATCAAGCAAAAAATGTGACAAACAACATTGTTCTACAAAATGGCATTACACCAATAGTTTATTGAGAAGAATTCATGGTCAGCGTCTTGTCGCCAGCGCTCAGCACTCTCCTTTTGTGGGTGTCTTCTCTACCTTGTTCTGTTTGAACCCTGCCACCTTCTTGCCAATGTCCCTCTACCTTCTAAAGCATTACTGGTTAAGTGTTCCACTCATTTCACTTATGGCTTAATTATTTAAAAGCCTAGGAATTAAATAAAGTGAGAATGAAAGAAAGAATGAAAATATAATTCCTTGGTTTAGTGGCTGTAAAAATTGATGCTAATGTGTGTCAAGTTTTTCAATATTTTATAAAAAGGTGGAAGAGGCTTTTGGACACTAAGTGCCCATAACATAAGTGCTACTTAATAATGATTGGAATAATTTAAAATCACTGTAATTGTTATTATTTCACCGTTTACCTTTAATCTCAAACATTTTTTATACATTTTTCTGCAGCAGGGTTGTCTTACTTCTCCATTCCAACGGTGCTTGTATTCAGTGTTTTATTTACAAAAACACAATTTTTTTTGTTTTTAATTGAGACACAGACTTTTTGTATCATTTTACATAAATATTTTATCCTTTAAATTTAACAAACAATTTATGCATTCAACACAATCTCATAGGCTAAATAATCCTCTGAGTTCTGTAAATATAGTAAATACATTTCATTGAAGAATGAAGCTTCTGTTAGATACTTTTTTTCCCTCCACAGTGAAAGAAAATGAGTATTCCATCTCATAAGAAGGCTGTTATTACAGCCTGGTCATTCCACAGCTGAAAACCTCCCACAAAAATATATACATACATTGTACTGCTTATGGCTCTAACCTCACACTCATAAACCTTGTCCGCTGTCAGCCAATTATAGGATTGCGTAAGAGGATAAGGACCAAATGTGTCTGGGGTCTCAAAGTGCACAAAATATGGCACACAAAAATTTTCTTCTTCATGTGTCGCTTAGCCTGCCTCCCACCTTTCAACTACTGCCAAAACTAAAATATACAAGGTATATATGTAGGTGTAGCTGCCCAAACCGTCCTAAAAATAAACAAAAGCAGAAAAACAGGAAACGGCCTCAGAATCTTGCAGTGGTAGCTTATTACAGTGACCACTGAGCTATGTCATTGGCCGGAACAGCCAAAAAAACCTTTTAGTTATACCTCCTACTCTGGTCTAACCACTGTTATTTACTATCATTCACATTGGGCTCTGCTACAAGGTGACCAGGTTCCTTTGCATTGTTTATAGGCAAGACACTGTGCTGTCACACCATAACTGTTGCCTACCTTTTTCATGGTGTGAAATGTTCCTGGCACCTTTGGATTTGGTTTTTAATCCTGACTGCAGAAGTGTTCCATTACTACAGAGTGACAGCAGGTGTGGCTATATGAACTCACCATGTAGGCAGATCCAGTGAGGCAGGGGCTACAGTGCAAATTTAATGACAAAGGTCTGGTCATTTCCAACTGTATACAGTCATGTTGTATGCGAGCCTGCAGAAAAGCGTCGTGTTGGTGCATCCATCTTTGATCAAAGCGCTTGGGCACACCTCAGACCTGAACAGATCACTCTCCACTTAGTATCACTGTGAAACCATCCATCTGTTATCCGTCTTCTTATCCTATACAGGGTTGCAGGTGTCCTGGAGCCTATCCCAGGCAGCCTAAGCTGCAAGGCAGGGTACATCCAGGACAGGGTATATATATTCCATGAGTGTAATTGTAATTAGTATTGTAGTGATACTCGTTAAGTAATGTCACCAAAGAAAAGATATATTTCCACACCTATGGGTTACCCTGTCTCATGATAAAAGCATGTCCATTATAAGATACAACAAGCTATAGAAGGGCTGTATGTCAATGAAGATTATCAGTCATCCACGTGGAGCTGTCTGGAAGTTGTGTCAACTGGACTTCTTTCTTCTTGTTAGGCACGTATAGCAAGGTTTCTTAAAGTTTTTAATCCTAAAACCCAAATTAAAATCTTAGGATCCATTTTGGGACCCAATACTATAAACATTTCTATTTTTAAGTTCCATTTATGAAGTACTTCAGCGATCCATCACAAGCAGGTTTGTGACCCAAAACAAATAATCACTGATACTTAGGGAAACACTGAGCTACAGGAAGATGACATGGTGAGATATGAAATTGTGTGCTTTCAGCAGATTCCAACTTTACACGTAAATTCCAGAGGTGATGTAGGATTAATCTGATGCAATAACATTACATCTTAATTAATTAATTACAATACCTTTGTTATGTCACTATAAATGTGCTGTCCATTCAAAACACTGCATTAAAAATTGTAATGTATGTATAGCAAAGAAGTGAATAAAGAAACAACATTTGTAAGTAATCTACCATTATGTGTTTTTGCTCTTTGAATGGTTACCTGCCACAATAAAGGATACTTCCAGTTCTTCCAATTCTCATGGCAGTTATATGTAGGCCAGGGGATCAGAATAACCCATTTACCTCTAAACTCCTCAGATACTATGATGAATTTGCAGTGGAAATGGGTTTTATAGCCCAGTTGTTTAATGCAGGTTATACCTGCATAGTGTTGCACGAAGGTCGTAAAGGGTAATGTCTGAGAACTCCATTTTGACCTTGATGTTCAAATTCAATTTACAAAACAGTTATTGCCTTAAGTTGCTGAACAGAAGACTGCCAGATACTGCTGAGTGAAATACACATAATCCTTACGTCTCTCATCTTTTTCCCATTTCAATACAAAACACCATGTGATACAAAAGTTCTCAGTTCTCATATTTAAAACCTTCATTAAACCCCTCGCACAACCTAAGACATGCAGGCAAATGTGATGCAGAATATGTACAAGGTTACATTGTAAACGGACATGTCAACCAACACCGACATATCCCTGACACTAGTCATTTCCGACTCATAAATCTGGTCATAAAAAACAGTTGCTGACCGTTCTTTACGTGACCAGAATGAGGTTTCTTTAACTGTAAGTATGTTTCTAAAGTCCCGTCCACAGTGCAAGCATTTCTCAAAAACAAATATGGCTGACATTTAAAAGAATTTAATGGAAAAATCACATTTGATTCGGTAGTGATAAACTAAGACATTCACACAGCATTCTACACTCTCTCAAAGGCATGACAGAAAAGGGGAAAAAAAACCTTACTCTCACACTCAGGCCCAGAGGACTGGTGGCTAACAGATCTGTTCTTCATTGTGAAGAAATGGGTTAGATATGAGACACAGAGTGTCAGTTCATAACGTGGCACAGAGCCACGGCCTGACTCTCTGTAAATGAGTGAAACTAAATCAGCACCCTTAAGGCTTTACCTATAACTTTCTTCACATAGCTTGCGTGTCTTTGAATTCAAGGAATAAACACAGAAGCACGTGAACAGCCTGTGTTGCTCTTGCATGTAAAAATTTTAATAGAAAAAAAGCACAGATTTTTACCTCACAAACCAGTCAAACCAGAAGAACAACAGGAATTTGTCTGACTGTCCATGTAAACTTTACAAACCATTCTAACCATTAATGGTACAGAACAGTGTTCATGAGGACTGCTGCCAATTTGAAAGAAAATGATCAGGTCAGCATTGCCCCATCAAGTCTTCCCTATCATAGGCATAGCTAGATAAACAATTTAACAATCTTAAATTTTTATGCTCACAAAACATTCCAGATTCGCCCTGTATGTCTCATTTTATAAAATGCAGCATCTGTAATCTGTATAAGAGCAAGTATATATGTTGTAGAAAGATATGGTGCAGTATTGGATGCATAGGTTTTTATGTTGCACTACATGTCCATGTATGTATATATATTTAAAAACTTTCCATGCCATTATTGCATCCAGTATTCATCCACTTTTGTCTGTTACATGGTGCTTGTCTTTTTTATCTTGTGTTGTGTGGTGTTTGTCTTTTGTCTTGCGCTATGTGGCATCTGTATTATACTGCAGACCTAAGAGATACGTAATTTCAATCCTCTGTATGTCCTGTACATATATCAGAATTGACAATAAAGTTGACTTTGATGTGAAACATTAACATCCTATTTAAACTTCCATTCATAACACAGTTCAATTTAACATTGTAAAACGTGATTCCTGAGGAGGAAGTAACCCCATATCAACAATCTTTTGAGTAGTTACGGTTACCCTGATGGAGTAGGAACATATACATGTAAGTCACAGGTTAGTCATTACAGCACACTACTTCACCACTGTAGCCTTAATACTTATTAGTTACAGAAAAAGAAACTGGTATTTTATTCACCCATGAATCCATGACAAGTATCCGTACCAGAAAGGGATGTGTAAATATCTATTAAGGAGGCAGAAACAGTGCTCTGTGTGTGTCAAAATAATCCAGCTGACTGTTAAAAAACTCTGTAGTATATTTGTCTAAAATTAAACAGAACTTGGTGACCCAGAGGGAGAATTCTACTCACTGGTCACTGAGTTCATATTTCTGCTGTGCTTATGTCAAGATGTTCCTACCCCAGTGTTGGATTTAACCATAGCTAAAGTTAGTTCACTTTCACAAACACAACAACATATAGAAAATCTTGCTGGAAAAGCTCGCTACAGATGACAGATAAGGAAAGTCACACACAAGCAAAGTATTGTCCCACTGATATCTATATCACTGTCACCAAACACCAGTGTAGTCGTGGGGGGGGGGGGCCGGGGGGGGGGGGGGGGGGGGGTGGGGGGGGGGGGGGGGGTTGTGG
>JABJVR010006962.1:0-11967 GCA_025773905.1 Chitala chitala
CCCTGTGTGCTCTGGGATGGGCTCCAGGTTTCCCCGTGACCCTCACCAGGAATAAGCGGTTAAGATAATGGATGGATATCTAAAGGTCTTTAAGACACAGAGGTACCACAGGTGTGTTACTCTGTACTTCTTCTATAACAGGGATAGCATTACACCATTTAACAATGTCTCAAAAATAGTCTCCTGATACAAACATAAATAAAATTAGTTAACTCAGAGAACCAGCGTGCAATGTTCTTATATTGTTACTGATGGAAATGGATGTATTTGCACCTTTAATCCATAACGTGTGTTTCTCCCATCATTTTCACTTGATTGACTTGAACTGAGTGCTGGACTCACCTGAGCTCACCTGTTCCAGCTAACAGCTATGCATGCTTTCAGTCTTTGAAAGGCTAAGTCAAATAAACATGTGTGATGAGTATAATAATGAAATTTATGTTAGGATATTTAAACAATGCCAATTAAAAGGTTACGAATAACATATAAGACAGTAACAAAAAGCTGGAAAAATACATTGAAAAGAGTGTACAAACATTTTAAGGTACACTTGCAGTCCCAGCGAGAATTCAGTTACCCTGATGTAAATGACTACAGATTTGGCAATGCAATTTTGGACAAAACAGCACAGACTGGTCTGTGCTGTTTTCGCTGTACACAAACTTTTAATATGTAATTGCAGTTTCAGTTCTTTTGCCAGGAAGGAATTTCAAGTTTATATCTTTGGTTTTTTTTTTTACAGCTGCTAGTTAACTAATGACAAATGAAAACAGCATATGCAGTACCTTTTGATCATTTAGAAAATTAATTTTGGTTTTATCCAACTTTTACAGGATTTAAACAGCTTGGGAACAAAATGGTATTTGTTTTTTTATACTGATGCACATTAGCCAGTACAAGCCATGCCATGTGTACAAACATATTTAGGATAACCAAGGTCAAATGTGATATTGCATATTTTGATCATCTTCTTTCTGTTTATATAATAACAATCATGCAATCTGAAAACGACACGCACGCGCGCGCGCACACACACGGCAATGTTGCTGAACCACAGTCATGGCAGTTTTCTTTATTTTACTATGATCAAAGTCCTTTTATTATGTTGACAACATTGCAACTATGCATTGTTATTGTACTCCAAGAGAGCTCTTCAGTTCACACCAGGTTTTATTTCCCCAACTGTCAATTTTTCTCTGGCACATAAATAACATGATAAGGCAAAGACGTGCCAATGTATCTTACCAGGCTCAGGCACTCCAACCAATATTCCTACCTGTCTTTCTATCTGTAACTTATAAAAGGTGTTTAAATGTGGTTGCAGCAAAAGCTTCAGTTCTGAAAAGAAAATTCATATAAATAAACAAGAAAAAGCGGGAAAGATCACCAATTAGCTTTGCATCTTTAACGAATTTAAAATATGTCAGAAATCTACACATTCATAAAATATCATATCATTGACAACGCTTTCAAATTACTGGATTTGACATTTAACGATTTTTAAAATTAAATTTTTAAAATACTGTCAAATTATTTTTATTAAAAACTAGCATTTTTAAAGTGATGTCTATTTTTGAACGTAATGTTCGACACCTAATATCTTTACTTTGAAACATTGCTTCCATCTTGTGGTTACATAACAAAGTGCAGATTTATGTGAAAGACAAGGAAGGTAGTTTTTTCCACCATGTGGACAAATTTGGGATTGCAATTTATGTCCACTATTTTTCAAAGACGTACACATGGACGGTGCATGCAGAACATCTTTACATGTCACATGAACAATTACATTTCCAGCTGCGTATGATTTTTAAAACTAACAGAGGGTAACAATGATTTTAATAAAAATCTATAAAAAAATAAACATTTTAATGCAAAGTAATTGTAATATGCGGCTAAAGCAGTGTGTGTGCTGTATTAAAAACGTTATGTTTAATGTTCGGTCGCATAACTTACAAAACACTACAAAATCCCAGTGTAGTCACCAGGTGTGTCCCTGAGTGAGACACTCTGCAGTACCTCTCCAGGTGCTGAAAAAAGCCTGCCCACTTCTCCCCCAGGGGAGGGGTTAAATGCAGAAAATGAATTTCCTGTTGTGGGACTAATAAGATATTAATAAATAAGAAAATAAATACATACATACTTTCAGCAGTACAGTGGCTCAGGGGCCAGCTGCATACCTTCAGGGTGTGGGTTCAAATCCATGTTTAGGAACAGTGTGTTACGCCTGTGCTGTTTCCATGCTTCTCCTTTGTTTGCATGGGTTTCCTCCTGGGTTTTTTTTCCTCCTACAGCCTGAAAACATACTAGTCTGGGGGTCTGGACATCCTTAAATCGCTCTTAGTATGTGTGTATGTGTGAGTCAGCTCTGCAATAGGTTGGCACTCTCATTCAGGATAAGCGGTTGGGAAATGGACAGATGGATTTTTAATTTTTTTCCTCTTACTCTTCTCTGTGTACCTGTCATTACACTTCTGCAGTGTTCCACTGGGCTGGGGCATTCTTCTTCTTTTTCTGAGTGTTAACTGAGAGCATCTATCACTCCATGTCAATGTCTGTATTTCTAACACTGGAAACTGGCCATGCTGCAGTTTCGAAGTAGATATAGAGAGTGGTGAGAATCAAAGGCAGCAGGGCCCAGTGGTGAAGTCTGCCCAGTGAACAGCACCCTGTTTCCTCTGGCTGGTCCAGAAGCACAGTGTCACAGTACGGGTGGGATTAAGATGGGGACTTCCACATATCCCACCATTGTGGACCATAAAGCACATGGCCAGATCATGGAGTCATGAACAGAAAGCACTGAGCTGAAGGAGACCCGACCTTGTTTCCGCTCAATGCACAGTTGCTGGTACAAGCTGAAGGGCTCGTGTGACCCGGCAGAGGGCTTCACTGAAGCGTCGGGGGCACACAGCCACTTGTAGGTGGGGGGTGGGCAGGGGAGGGGGGGCCAATTACTCCTGGGACAGATGTTTGACTGTTAGAGAGAGATGAGCTGATTGGGTTCAAGCACAGGGTCATTGGGGGCAGGAAGAACAAGGATCCAAGGGAGGGAAAAAAGGTTGATTTGCTGGGGAATAAAGTTGCCATTTCAGTGCCTGCTTCAAGACAACAAATGATGTTGTTGTGGGGACTAAAAACCTTGCACACATAACTTATAATATAATGTCAAAAAGGCCATTAACTATTATTAAATAGGTGAAATTAATTACTAACCAGACTTCACCTATTCCAAAACAGACAGCCCTGCTACCCCTTCTGTCCATATAGGTTTGATATAAAGTCATTGTCAGCCAGTTACACTTTTCACTTCAGCCTCAGTCTAACTGCTCTGAAAAAAATTAACTGAACTGTGAATCTGTCTAGAGAGCACGGTACAGTTGTGCATTAGATTTGCCTCAACTACTCTGGGCTTTGCCTTTGCCTTCCCATAGTTCTGCAGTATTACTTTCCACAGACAGCATATCAATACGATGAATGTTTGTACCTAATGTGTACAATGCAGACTTGATGGCAGAGTACATGATACCCAGTGATGAGGTAAATGCATGCTGCTTCCTCTTAGAGTTCACAGTTGCTGCAAACCTTTTAACATAAGATGCCCATCAGCCATGCTGTATCTACATGGCTTTTATGATATGCTAAACTAAATGTAAAGACAAAAACAGGGTTTCTGGAACAGACCAGTCTGCACAAGACAGTAATCACAAGAGAAGGTTTAGGGTTGTGGTTTTTCTATTTAACAAATCAAATATGAGAATCACAAACCGAATTTACATACCAGATTGGTCGAGGCCGGGGTTACCGACGATCACCAGCGGTACCGTGGGACAGCAAGGTACTGGTGGAAACTATGCCACTGTTGGCAGAGGAGGAGAGGGGGAAGGCATGTGCAGAGACAGTGGGAGAAGAGGAAGGGTAAGAGTGTGGAGGGACTAAACTCAGAAGGTTGGCACTATGACTGGTACAGAGAGAGAGAGTTGGATATTGTGGGGATTTTGAGTCAGGAACTGCACAGGATTAGTAAGAATGAAGAGAAGACAGCTATGAAGAGGATGAAGGTTAGAAATCCGGTCAGTCCTGATGACATACCAGTGGAAGCATGGAGGTGTTTAAGAGAGATAGCCATGGAGTTTTTAACCAGACTTATTTAACAAAATCCTAGAAAGTGAGAGGATGCCCGAGGAGTAGAGAAGCAGCTTACTGGTACCAGATTTTGAGCTGCAGCTACTACAGAGGCATAAAGTTGATCAGCCAAACCATGAAGTTATGGGTAAGACTACTGGATGATAGGCTAGGAGGAGAGCCAAGTTTGTGAAATGGAATATGTTTTTTTTAAGCATGAAAAAAGTATTACATTGCAATATTTACTTTGAGAGTGTTGATGAAGAAGTATAGAGAAGGCCAGAAGGAGTTGCATTGTGTATTTGTGGATTTAGGGAAAGCATATGACAAGGTGCTAAAGCCAGGAGTGGCAATGCAGTATGTGAGGGTGGTGCAGGATATGTATAAGGACAGTTTGACAGCAGTGAGGTGTGGTGGAAATAGACTAATTCAAGGTGGAGGTGGGATTGCAGCAAGGATCAGCTCTTAGCCCTTTCTTGTTTGCAACAGTGAAGGGCAGGTTAATGGAAGAGGTCAGACAGGAGTCTCCATGGACCATTATGTTTGCAGATGACATTGTGGTCTGTAGTGAGAGTGAAGAGAAGTTGAGACAAGCCTGGAGAGGTGGAGGAAGGGGAATGAAAGTCAGCAGGGGCTAGATAGAATACATGTGCATGAATGAGAAGGAGGGTGGAAAAAAGGTGTGGCTGCTAGGAGCAGAGGAGGTACAGGTAGTGAAGTTTAAATACTTTTGGTCAACTGTTCAAAGTAATGGAGAAAGTGGTAGAGAAAGGGAAAAAAGGGTGCAGACAGGGTGGGGTGGGTGGACAAGGGCGGCAGGAGTGATAGGTGATAGAGGGCATCTGCAAGAGAGAGGGATATTTTACAAGACAGTAGAGACCAGCCATGTTGTATCGTTTACAAGGTAGTGGTACTGACTAAAAGAGAGAAGGTGAAACTGGAGGTGGCAGAGCTGAACATGCTGAGATTCTTGTTGGGAGTGTGAGGATGGACAGGACTGGACATGAGTAAGACAGAGGGACAGTGCGAGTAGGGTGGCTTGGAGACAGTGGCAGGGCGAGATTGAGATGAGTATGGGTATGTGCAGAGGAGGGGTTCGGAGTACTTCAGGAAAGGAATGCTAAGGATGGAGCCACCGTGCAGGAGGAGAACGGGCGACCAAGGAGGAGGGAGGACATGCAGGTGGTTGGTCTGACAGAGAAAGATGCAGAGGACAGAGTGAGATCAAGACAAATGATCCACTGTGACAGGCAAAAGAAGAGCAGCAGTAGATGAGTACAGCAGATCAAGGACTGACAAGAAATATATTCCGCATACCAGATTGTCTAATATTTATCCTGTTATTTACTTACTCCTATGTGCTTAACCTGCTGTGTGAGTGTCTTTTTCTCAACCCACTATGATTGCACACACAACATTGGCTCCTGACTTCCTATCAGCCTCACAAAAACTAGGGAAAGACGTATCTGTGAAATATTAATGTCGGCTGTTGAACTGATTTTACAAATTGCAGCAATGCATTCAATTCTGCACCAAAAAAGTAGACAGAATTTTTCAGAAAATGTGAAGAAAGCGCAGTGTGAAATGTATCGTCTCTTAGGACAAATTATAAAATTGTGTCATACATTCATTGGCGATTTTCCGTTATTTTCCATCACTTGTGTATCAAACCTCTTTAAATTTTGCAGTTACTTTCATGACATCATATCTAACTATTTTCTATTACTTTCAATCAGAAAACACCAGAGTACCTCGTCAAGTATGTATTTTGGTAAACAATGTAAGTTTCATTCCTTAACAAAATTGCAATATTTAGTGTGATGCCATAAAATTGTGAAAGCAAAAACATGAAAGGAAAAAAAATTAAAATAAAATACATCTAACTTGTTCCACACTATGTATGGGATTAAGAAATTTTGCAAAACATTAATTGTTCTGGATTACCAAAATGACAAAAAGTTGCTTTCTTTAGAAATTTATTTATTTATTATTATTATTTTTTTTTAAACTTGGCACTTTTCAGAAATACAGAAGAAAAAAATATATATTTAAATGTGAGAGTGGTTTGTGAGAAAACAAACATGCTTTCCTGTGAGAAATGGGACTTGTGGATGCAAAAGAGACTGAGTGTTGCAGCCTTTAAAGAGGAGCACTGATGCACTGTTTCACACAGTTTGCCAATGTACGCTGCTAAGGACTGTCAATAGCAAATAGAATATAAAAACAGTGTTGTTAAATGTAATAACTGTGTTTATTTTGTAAAAGCTGTTGACATACTGGACAACAGTCTGGTGCTGTCAGCCTGTGTCAATGTAGCTTTCATAAATGTAATTATGGATTTTTTATGAAATAGAACATTTGGATTTAATAGAGTATTTACTTGGGTTGTACACAGTGAATGAATAATCGTGGATTTACCCTCATAAGCTGCCTTACTTTGTACAAGTCCATGACTTTGTTAACATTTCTCAAAAGGCGCTCTGTATATAACAACTATGACTATTTCACTCCTCATACCCATGTGGTTAGATCCGTCACAAGCATCACTTGGGATAAAACTGTAAATTAACAGGCTAACGAGAATGTTTACATCATCCACTTTTTTTTTTTTTTTTTATTTCCCCAGATTTCCTGTCACAGTCCAAAAAAATGCTGTTTAAAGTAAATCTTTCAGTGTATATAAAGTCTGAATGTCTTAGTGTGCTTAAATGTAAAAAGTGTCCCTTTAATATACTTTCATATTACACTCTGATTCACTGTGTGTAACGGCTCACTGTAAGCCCTTTGGATGTGTGTAACGGCTCACTGTAAGCCCTTTGGATCTGTGTAAAGGCTCACTGTAAGCCCTTTGGATCTGTGTAACGGCTCACTGTAAGCCCTTTGGATGTGTGTAACGGCTCACTGTAAGCCCTTTGGATGTGTGTAACGGCTCATTGTAAGCTCTTTGGATCTGTGTAAAGGCTCACTGTAAGCCCTTTGGATGTGTGCAACGGCTCACTGTAAGCCCTTTGGATGTGTGTAACGGCTCACTGTAAGCCCTTTGGATGTGTGTAACGGCTCACTGTAAGCCCTTTGGATAATCGATCATTTGATACTAAGAGAAGCGGTTCCCATTTTGCCCGTTATTAGTTATAATGATCAATATAAATCTTAAAAAGGTTTTTAAGATTTCCTCCTGAGTAGTATTACAACATATATAATATTCTATGATTGCATTAAAAAAACACTTAGATGTAATCCACAACTGATTTAAATTATATGAAAAAAATATTGCGTATGCTGACCAATTTTCTTCTTCAGTTTTTAAAAAACTTATCTCTTGGTGAAAGCCATGGAAGAATGATTATTGTCTCTGTGCTAAGGTCTACAGCAGCTATGCCAGTTTAACAGATGCTTATTATTTACAATGGTGTTACAACAGCAAAAAAAAAATTATATTGTGGTTATGGACTATCACACAAAATTTTGTCATACCAATTCTCAAGGAAATACCTGTTGTAGCCTCGGTATGACTCTTCGAGTAAGCCGATAGTAACGTTTAGGGAAACATAGCGGTGGAGGCAACGGCTGAGTCTAATTGCAGAAGGGTTTATTCAGATGGATGAGGAAATAAAAGGGTACCAAGTAAGATAAAATAATCATAACTAACAGAGTATAATGCAGAGCAGCACTATAAGACAACACTCTACAACAACTGGCAAAGGACGGATAGAAGGACTGGGCTTAAACAGAGAACACCAGGAAATGAGAAGCAGGTGACAGTGATGATATAATTGACTAAAGAACCACAAGGAAACAGGAATGCAAAGAGGCAAAGAAAGAGTAAATAGTGACACCTAGTTGTCAGGGAAGAACAAGACAGGTGCAGGACATGACATCAGTCCACTTACTGGTTTTCAACAGAAAGAGTTTTCAGCCCCCCAGAAATTATGGAGTTAGTACATATGTGGAGAAATTGTTTTATAAACATTTTGTTTGTTAGATTTTAGAACCACGGTTCACTGCAACAGTTTTTTGCAATTTATTTCATTTGAAAAACCTGTCTCATGTGAGTGGTAATATAAACTGTTACTAATGGTTCTGTGATATCTTAAACACAATCTTCACAATTGTCTTTGGCCCAATTCCAGAAGGTTCCTGGAAGTTTACATATGGAAGTCCATCCACTCATTTTTTTTTTCCCTGGGAAATACAACACTACCCTCAATTCAATGATTTATTATTCCATATTTGATAAGTACTGCAATCTTAAATAGACTGCTTGATGCTCTGGGTTAAAGTGGAAATAAATATGCAATATGGGCTGACATTTTCAGAAACATATATAGTGACCGCGTGAAATTCACCATGCGGAAACATGACCCCTTTGGTCAAGGTATAAAGACAAAGAAAATATTAAAAGACTTCTGGAGAGCAAATGTCAACACTCCTACTCTCTGCTGGCTTTCCAGTTCATTTCTCTGCCAGACTAGATTGTGCTGAGTCTTAAAAGGCTGATTAATCCTCATGCCAAATGATTTTTTATAGCCTGTCTATAACCCACACAACAGTTTCTTCCTCTTCATTCTGAATAATTAAATTAGCTGTTTTCTATCAACCTCTTTAAGATACAAGCATATCTGTCTTTGCCCCCAAAGTCAATGATGTATAAAATCGCAGTACAGGGACTGAGTACATTGGAGAATGTAATTGCTACTTTATGCATTCCTTTCATAGTGTTTTAGGATACCCAAGCAAATTGTATTGAGCTGTCCTGTTTATATGCTGTAGTGTTCAGAGTGTAGTGGACGTATTACTTGTATTATACGTTCATCGTATTTCCTTGGAAAGCGGGTGCAGCCTTATGTTTCTACCAAGAATCAAATTCACTAAAATATTACTGCGCTGTCTTGTTTTATTAGGCTTAACAAACAATTGCACTGATGTAGACATGGTAAAGGTTACTACCTTTCTTTCCCGCTTGCTTTGCTTGATCAGAGCACACAACCCCCCTATGGACATTGTATAAACAGTATGATTTTATGACCCATCTACAGCACTGCATGATGGTGTTAATTTTTAACAGTATCCTCTTTAGTCCTTTTCAAATTTTTGATATCTCAAAAAAGGCAGGCCGCCTTGACTACATTTTTGTTTTTCCTGTTGAGTTCCACTACATTTAGTTACTGGTAAATATTTTCAGCCTGGGCAGCACTTGTTCTGTCCCAGAATTTCAAAAGCCTCTATCTTTGATGGAGAAAACGGTGGAGGTGGAGAAAACGAACAGGTGTGATCACTGTATCTAGGATACCCCTGCAGCTACAAGTAGCCACTGTGCTGCTTTTTTTTCATAAGAACATGTTCTATGATCTCCGCATCAATGGGCTGTTTGAACTGTATAAAATTTCATAGTTGACCTGTGTTACCATCATCAACAATCAGAGGCTTCGCTCCTGACGCCTAGAGTCAGATTTCATTTGTATTCAGTTGTTATGGCCGGCACATCGATTGTTACCTGATTAACCAGGAAACCTTGGGGGAAAGAGAACCAAATACAATTATGCATACTCACACATTACAGGCAATTCAGAATGGCAAACTCACCTGAAGCACACATCACTGGATTGTAGGAGGAAAACAGGACATCGATAACAAACCCACAGGTGGGTAGGGGTAAAACGTGCAAACACACACATGACCACACAGGTATGCACACAGGCATGCAATGAAGGCTTGATTCAAATTCACAACTTTGAAAGTATGATGAAACAATACCACACACACACACACACACACACACACACACACACACACACACACACTGTACCGTCCAATATGCTATCACACTCAATGTTTGGGACACAATATTCTACACATTTCTGCAGGTAATTAACAGAAACACTTCAGCAAACAACAAATTGTCCATGCAGGGCTGTAACTGGAGGGAATAATCAAATGTGATTAAACATTTTGAGCTGGGATACAGTGCAGAAAAGGGAGTCCCTTGTGCTGTTGTGAGTTACGCACAAGTCAGCATTATTCCCCATGCTAAGAAAACCTGATTTCTATAAAGACAAATAAAGCTGTGTACTAATGAAGTGTTAACAGGATTTATACCACACTGATTGTTCTACAGCTCAGCAAAATCTATGAAGTGGAAAAAGTGCCCAGTGCTGTTTAGACAGCAGTCAAATTGGAGTCAAGTCCCTGAATAATACACTGTGATAGAGACAGAATAACATTTTAACATCAATAAGGACAAATGCCATCTGTTTATTCACCAGTTTGGGAATAGCATGCAAACTTTAAAATGGGATTGTGTCTTCTGCTGTTAGTTAGCATTTGATGGCTGGAGCACAACGGCATCATCTGATTGTTACTTTTTTGCTCCAATGAGGTCTGTGACAAAGATGCAAAGCTGTAATTCAAAACTGGAAAAATTTGGTTTTCCAACCTAACATATTGATGATATAATAACTTCTGTTTTGCAGATAGTTTGATTATCTGCGATGGATTGGTGTCCTGTCCAGGCTGTCCTCTGCCTAGCACCCCAGGCTCCCTGGGACACACTCCAGAGTGCCTGTGACCCCAAACAGGATAAGTGTTTGGGTGATGGACCGATGCATGAACGGGCAGTTTCACCATTTCAGATTATTTAAGTATTAGCAAGGTAGAAATCCTGACCACCAAATGCTAACACCACACATCTCATAGAAAGAAGGATGACCACTTAGATACCATATTTTAAACACTGTAGCCTGTAGTTTCACCATCTTTAACCATCTATACCCATGGCACATTGACTGGAAAGAGCTCTGGCCTGGCCAGACTTGTTGCACCAGAGCCTTGATCTGGATACTACAGACACGGGTTCCAATCCACATGTGACCACATCTGTTGCATTTTAGAGCAGTTACAACATACAGTAGGTTTCAAAATTATAATATTCTGTATATTATTAACTGTTCTATCCCTGGCTTATGGAATGTACTTCTTATTGTAAAAAGTTTGCCATTTGAAACTAAACTGATATACACATTTGAATCCAGCGGTACTTATAGTACTGTAACTACTTTTTTACTAGTACTAACGTTTTCGGGAAGTATCTGTACTTAACTTGAGTTTTAAAATTTCTGTCAACTTTTACTTCACTACTTTTCATAAATAAAATGCACACTTTCACTCCAATATATTTCTCACTTGGCATTTTTGTTACTTACTACAAAAAATGAACACAGCCCCAAAGTTTCAGTTTTCAGTCTGTGAGTTTAGCATAACAAACTCAGGCAGGTCAAAAGAGAAGCAGAAAGAAGCTGTCATGGACGCAGCAGCATCCTCCTCTAGCAGCAGTGATGCTGCCCCTGCACCTGTTACATTGGCTAGCATAACTTCTCCAACATCACCACCCATGGCCATATCTCCAAGAGATGTTCTCCTTTCTTGGTGTGAAGGATTCTTCATATTATATGAAATGCCTCTTGTGCTTGCCAAAAAAGAACTGAAATTCTGGCATTCAAAAACTCCCTGTTGGACATGAAGAAACACACACATATATTTTTTGTTTTAATTTTAGGTGGTGCAACAATTAATAATTTGGAAAAGAAGGCTCTACAAAATAAAAATTCAGAAAAAAAATTCTTCAAATTCTGATGAGAATTTTTAATGAGATACTTCTACTTTAACTTTCAATACTTAAGTACATTTACTTACAAACTACTTTTGATACATAAATACAGTTAATAACAGATACTTTCAAAGAATATTTCGAGGATCTCCTCAACCCCGCTGCCACGTCTTCTGTAGAGGAAGCAGAGGCTGAGGACTTGGAGGATGATTCGTCCATAACCCAGGCTGAAGTCACGGAGG